>JARQZK010002190.1:342500-560000 GCA_030704885.1 Cynegetis impunctata
CAGACTTTGTCAGTAGATTAGTAACCAAAATTAAAAATTTCTCTGATTTTCATTGAAAGTTATTAAATTCTTCAAAAAATATTCATTCAGAACTCTTTCAATAATTTAGTGTAAATACTAGTATATATTCGTGCGTACTTATTCGATAGCAATAATCAGATTTGATTATTGAAATGATTCAAAACTCTATAAAGGCAAATAAAGTTTTAGGTATTTCTGTTAGTCAACCTTGCTAAAGTATATTTAAATATATATTCTTGAATGAATCCTTCAAATAAATTCCACTATTGAAATTCAAAATTAAACTGCATCAGATAATGATAAAACCTCATCAAATACTAAAAATTTCAAATAATTTACGCTATACAATTCTTACATCGAGTAATTGTTGCGAAGAAAATTCGAATCAATCATTCACTGGACTTAGGTGGTCATCTGAAACTTATTAAAAATTTCAAAACAAATCACGTGCTCAGAGTTCGAAATAGCGTTTGTGTTCAGCAGAGAGAGCCCTGGATATTCCTGACGCGAACCCGAAACAACTGAAGGCGTCGCTTAGCCTTTCTACATAGCCACCTTCGTGCCAGCACGCCAGCGCACTGCAAGGACGATCTCGAGATAAAAAATGAATTGTCATTTTATTTATCCTTCATCCCCAATGGGACAAATCTTTTTCTTTATAAGGAACACCAGAACATCTGATCCAATTACTGGATTTCACGATTTATCAAGGAATTCCTCTAGATTTTGGTTATTTTAAGACGGCTTGTATTATTCCAGAGAAATAATTTGTACTGTATTACTGAGTAAGTCTAATTTGATTAGAAATAAGTTCCTTATCGCACAATTAACTAGTGAAATATAGGACTGAAGCTGTATTCCACATGACTGACACGACAGCATTGCTAGACGTGCGCATTAGCTGTATTCGTGTATGCATATTGTTGATGTTCAGTAGAAGTTGCGGATAACGACGATGAAGTTAGGTAAGTACCAGTATTTCTAAAGATATATAAATATAAAGATATGAGTATAATATCAGTGTATTATTATAGATTACGTATGATTTTGAAGTGTAGAATTTATTTTAATTTTTACAAATAGTGTACAATCTATTCTTATGATAATAATCAGGGATCGGAATGACTTATCAAAGGAAACAAATTCATCTAACACTTTTTTCAAATTATTAATTTTCGTTCATACAAAAGTAAAGATTCAACATCAACTCATGTGATAAAAACTTAGAGCCATTGTTGAAGTTTAAGAATTAACAGGGATGCAGAAGAATCTACAACAAGATGTAATGCAGTTTTTTCGAGAAACACAAATTTGAATGGTATGTTTCCTTTTTCAGTTACCCCAAACAAAATACTTAGCTTAAATGTACTGTCTAAGTCCATATTTTTATACAAATTGATAGTAAAATTGAAATTTCATCACCATTACTCCTTCATTCACTTTTTTCATTTACTCTTTTTCATTTAATTAGTATCGAACGTTGTTAAATCATTTTATTGTGCTTAATATTCAATACATAATAAAATTTCATCAGCATTACTCTTTCATTCATTTTTTTTATTTACTCTTTTTCATTTCATTAGTATCGAACTTTGTTATATCATTTTATTGTGCTTGATATTTAATACATAATATATAGCACAAGGAAGTATCATTGGAACGTTATATAGTTTTTTTTACTTAGTTGTATTGAAATTTGTTTATATAATATCTAATTGCTTTTCTAAATTATTCTAAATATTTCCAATGAATGAACAAATATTTATTGAGATAATTAGTCAACTATTCTGTGCTCCAACTTATTTCATCAGTATCTATAACATTGATACGTAATAAATAAATAAAAATATCAACAATAACATAATGAAGACTAATTTGAATTCTTGAAAACCGACACACAAATCATAAATTTTATAAATTTACTAGTATGTACAATTATAGAAAATGTGATAGATATTATAGAATTAAAATCCATTATTTTTCAGTATACAATCTATTCAATTATTACTGCTACATACTGATTCAGTTATGTATAAAACATCTCTGATACTTTCGTAATGAAAAAGTGGAGACTCAGATACTTGATATCAGGAAGTCACTCATAGTCTATTATTACCAACCGTCTATACTCTATCACTGGTGGTAGAAAGTAAATCAGATTTACAATTCAAGAGATGTCTTATCCATAGAATATATCAGGATGAAGAAAGCTTTCAGATTTATTTCCTACAAGATGTTCGTTGAATAATATATCTCCCCTGTTACAGTTCGTTCTTGAATAAAAGTTGCTGAATCATATTACCAGTGTTAAATTTATCAAAGTACATTAAAATATTACTTTGGACCTATTCTTAAACTGTTTATAGAATAAAATTTGTTCTTTCGTAATTTCATAATGAAATTTTTCAACTTTGTTCCCTCAAAAATGAGAATAGGTACTCACTTTCATAACTTCAGGAAGTTAACTTCAACTTGTAGGGAAAGTATTGTTAGTTATATTCAAAATAGAGGGTCTTTTGGTCTTTTCCGACCTTGCTTATAAGACAAACATTCTTTGTTGATTGTTCATGTTGTTTTTACGGAAAATGAGATATAACTCCTAGAGTGTGCCGAGATGTGAAAATCATTTCAATCAATGATCATATAAATAATTATTTTCGAAAATAGAACCATAAAGATATCTCCATTCTGAATATGTTCCATTATGGTATAATTCAAGAGTCCAGGCTAGAATATCTACTTACAAGTCCTAGCTCCTTGAATAATCCCGATTCTTCACACGATCACAGGAAAAAAATCAAACAAATATAGCTTATCTGATTTGTACTGAGCTATGATATTATCCTCAAAATGTTTAAAAAAACATACACTACAGTTTAAAGCTGAGAATAATGATAGCTCTGACAAACTATATAGGCCAATTCATGAATACCATATAAAAATTTTCGAAGAAGCATTTCCTTTTAGTTAGTAATTGAAATTTCTTTTAGTGATGTTCATCTTTTTCATTTTTTTTGTGATCTTATTGAAACATTTTTAATAAAAATTTTTATATTAATACAATTTTATTAATGATAAAGCAAATCGAGTGGGTCCTTGTTCAATATTAATTGATTGTCAATAGGGCAGATAAATAATGTAACTTAATGATATTTTTGTTTATTTCACTTTGAATTCTTGAGTTCATAATACCAGGGTCACAACCGTATATCAAATAAAAAAATTACCTTTAGTTTTCAAATTTGTTTTATTCATGAGGATTACTGTTTTATTTCAATGAATCACTTTATTGCAGGGGTATTTACTAGCATAGTTTAAATTTCCATTGATATCATATTGGAAATAAGAATTCAGATCATTTATATCCTATCGGAAAGTGCAGTATATCATACATATGCAACCTAAGCAAAATGTTTCAGACAATTTTAAGTTTTCTTCGTCATTAAAATATTCAAGTAGTAGACATATTTTCCCGAAGCCCAGTTGATGTAGAGCTACCCTGATTTACGTCATATGACGAAGGCGATAAAACACATAACTGACAATATTGCACCACATTCCATCGTATAGATAGGGTTGGATACGGTTTTTCGCAGTTCCAAGTCATGTTGAAAATCCGACGAAAATGTAACCCAGCAAATTCCGCACAATGATAACAGATGAGTGGACCTTTTCCGTGAAAAACAATGCGGACGTTATCCCGTAAACTTGATAAAGTATACGCAACAAAAAGTCGTATTTTTCCTAAGGGAGGGTAGTTGTTCTTCAAAGGTCGTACTTCTGTACCCCAAGGGACAGCATTGACGTAACATATGATTATAAGAACCTAAAATATTTTACGTAAGCAATATTGTTTTACACCGAAAAAGATCAATAAATCTCATTACTTTTTCTGCATTGCATTTTATCATCAAAATGCATCGCGTCGAGATGGGATTCTAACCGATGGGATTATATTTTGAAAAATCACGCTCAGATAGCAAACCGATTTGAAAAAAAAATAATTTGATTTATAAAAAAAAGTGCATCGTGGTTGAAGAAAAAAGTTGAAACTAACGAAGGAACGTACCTCAACATCAACATAATTCACGTACCAAATATCAACCCTCTATTATGAAAAGAAATTTGCGAAATGCATCGCGTTCTGATGTCATATAGAGATTCAATTTGAACGGAATAGTAACCACAAATTGCAGTGCGGTTGAGGAAAAGAGTTGAAACAAAAAAAAGAATTTTTAGTAAAGATAAACCCAATGTACGTAATAAAATTCAACCCTCTAACTCAATCTGCAGTAGCTGTGGAGTTCGGCAATTTTTCAAAAAACATGAAAAAAAATCTACGTAAAAATTGCGACGGTTGGAAAAATTTAACCAAATTTTGATAGTTCTGCAACGAAAAAAATACCAGCTAATTTGACTCGATGGGAGCCGCTGGAGATGCCAATATGTACTGGAAAAAAAAAAATATATATATATATATATATATATATATATATATATATATATATATATATATATATATATATATATATATATAATATATATATATATATATATATATATATATATATATATATATATATATATATATATATATATATATATATATATATATATATATATATATATATATATATATATATATATACAGGGCGTTCCAACGAAAACCCCCCCTGTAAGTCAGAAACGGACGTGTGATCGAAAATTTCAAAGAACACGTCAATTTTTATTTCTAGGGGGACTTATTCTGATATGAAAATCATACCCGAAACTTCACCCCCTTGCGGTCAGCAACTACCCTCCATATTTTTTCAATGGCATGGGGGGTCGAGTGATATATCATTTGAAAGGTCTTTTGTCCCTCTATGACCACCTCTGTATTTTTTTTCGGAATTGGTTCATTTGTTATTGAGAAATTAAATGTTGAACGTTTCATTTAAGAAAAAACAGAAAATTTGCTGTAGTTTATTTTACTGAAGAAATTAACAACAAATAGTATCAATAGAAACAACTATACTAAGCCTACAAATCTAGAAGAGCTGCGACAGAGAATTGTTCGGGCATGCCGATTGCTGACTCCGGACATCTTTTATAATGTAAGGAACGCTTTTGAAAGTAGACTGTATTATTATATGGAAGTAAGTGGAGGTCGTTTTGAACAATTTATCCGTTTGATAATTTTGTTTCCATTGACACTATTTTTTGTTGATTTGCTCAATGAAATGAACGACAGCGAATTTTCTGTTTTTCTTAAATAAAACGTTCAACATTTAATTTCTCAATAACGAATGAACCAATTTAGAAAAAAATCACAGAGGTAATAAAAGGATAAAAGACATTCCAAACGATGTATCACTCGACCCCCCATGCCATTGAAAAAAATATGGGGGGTAGTTGCTGACCGCAAGGGGGTGAAGTTTCGGGTATGATTTTTATATCAGAATAAGTCCCCCTAGAAATAAAAATTGACGTGTTCTTTGAAATTTTCGATCACACGTCCGTTTCTGACTTACAGGGGGGGTCAAGTTTTCGTTGGAACGCCCTGTATATGTATATATATATATATATATATATATATATATAGGAGGTCTAAAACGGATAGAAAAACTACAACCGCACCTGACTGCTTTCCTTCGATGCACTGCAATGATACGTATTTTATGGGAAAAAAGGACTAAAAAGCATATTGTTGGAAACCTAGTTATTTGATTTCAGTTGACCCAGTAACAAAATAAAACTTACAGGCAATTAAGATTCACTTTGTTTTCGTAATCGAGTTGATATATATATATATATATATTTATTTATATATATATATATATATATATATATATATATATATATATATATATATATACATATATATCAAAAATAACGTAGCATCACTTAGGCATACTAGTAAATTATTCAAATTCATTTACTTTGACTTTAATTGAAGTTGCTTCATGTATCCATTGTTATTAAAAAATGAAAAAATATTTACATGGACTTCGAGTGCTTTGAGTGGTTGTATAATGAACTGTTCTTTGTTTGCTTTATATAAAATGTCTGTACATGTTCACTTGACGAATATAATACAACTTGATTATAGGCGGGAACCAATATGAGCAAAGAATGGTGTATTCAAGGAGAATATAAGGGCGTTTTGTTGAGGATAAATTTCATTTCACAATTTCTATGACACTTAATCCGGAGCCTTAATCCTGAACCCTTGTTATGTGAACTCATCCAATTTTATTTTATTTCTTTTTTAGAACGAGAAGGGATGTACCTTTCAAGTTCAATAAGTTTTAATTCATCCAAATCTTGTGGTGGAGAGGTTGAGTGACCGTCTGTGAAGCAATTGTACTGGGTTCGAATACTGGGTTGGGTATGGATGTTTGTCTATGTCTCTGAGTTTAGTGGTTCAATAATAAATTAATTATTTGGATGATTGATATTGGTTTACAAGCCTATTATGCTGTTCGGAACCGGTGTTAAATTGTAGGTCCATAGAAACAATTTTTTTTAAATGTTTTTCAATTTTTTTTTTATGTTTAAAAAATCAGCATTTTCGATATCCTTCTATTAACTTCACAATATTGAGTTGATAAAAGCAGAAAAATATTTGTTTGTGAAATTATGATGAATATATTAAATTAATACCAATTCTGTTTTGATGTATTTGTAATTTTGTTGAAAATTACGTTCAACTGTACAAGTTACGACA
Organism: Cynegetis impunctata; assembly: GCA_030704885.1. NCBI lineage: Eukaryota > Metazoa > Arthropoda > Insecta > Coleoptera > Coccinellidae > Cynegetis > Cynegetis impunctata. The sequence goes on from JARQZK010002190.1 coordinate 349,231, forward strand.
CAGGCCAGTGTTGCCCATTTATTTATTATTTTTATTTATAGTCGTATGTACCAGCATAATGAAACACTTAACAAGCTGACAACAGATATTAATTAAAAATTTGTGCATGTGCCTATCAAATCAGAATATTTTTTGTAGGGTTAGATGATTGAAAATTGAATTATTTAGTATGAAATTGAAAATTACGGAGATCAGAATATATTTTGTCAGAATAGAGTTTGCTTGAAATATTAGATGTACGGAGCTATTATACAACATCAGTTTCTATAACACCTACGTTGATATGCATAAAATATATTGTAGAATTTTATCAATTTAATGATAATGCAAATCTGAGTAAGATAAGAGTGTGGTATAATAAAGTTCAATATTCTGATATTTTCTTTTTCGAGCATGGTCAGTTTATCTACTGTATATGTAGATATGTGATTATTCTTTATTGATTTTGACAGATTTCAAAATAACTTAGTTTGTAGTTTGAAATATGTATTCACTACGTACTGATTGGGATACTATCAATATTTGAACAAAAAATCCTAAGAAAGATTTATTGTGCTGTTCAAGAGGATAACTTCTGGAGAGGAAGGTATAATTTTGAGCTTCATAACTTATACAGAGGGTCAGGAAACAGAGACATAATAACGACAATCAAGATAGGCAGTTTAAGATGGGCAGGACATGTAGCACGCTCTGACAACAACGCGAAGAAACTTTGAGGCCATACCAATCGGCAGTAAAGGCAGAGGAAGTTCAGGGTTGAGATAGAAAGACGGCATTTCTGAGGATGCCTAAAAAATTGGTGCAACTGACTGGAAGGTCCTTTCCAGAGACTGGAAAGGATGGCGGACGAGGCTGGAGGAAGTCGAGCCCCTGTAGGGCTGTAGCGCTACTGATGATTGAGATAACATCTTCTTCAGGAAATAACATAACCATATTGCGGAAATATTATGGAAATGTCTATGATGAAACCAAGTAAATATCTTTCGAACGAAAAGGAGAATATTTATGAAATTTTGCAGGTAAGTCCAATGGCGCAAAATGCATCTAATGTATGATTTTTTGTTGATAATATACTTCCGGTTGTACCGGAAATACACCTTAGGTCTCTTATTTTAAATGGGATACCCTATATATTATTACATTTTTGGATTCTACTTAATGTTCTAGGCAGATTCTATGCGTCATGTCCTATACCTAAGTCTAAGCGTTTTTGACATATTTAGGTTTTTATGTCAAAAACGACGATTAAAAGCCCTAATATAATTATCAATTGTTCCTATAAGGAAGCCTGTTTTTCTTACTTTGGGTTAGATTCCTTGTTGAAAAGGTTTCACTTTAATAGATTTTGAATAATATGTGGATAACTAGTTATACAGGGTGTGCAAAAAATAAGATCTAAAATGAGATTGAGAAAACTGACAAAAATCAATTTTTTCAAATGGAAAGCCCCCATTTTCTTTATTCTGTAGTATTGAGCATTTAAAAAGAAGGTAACTTTGTATGAGGTTATCTTCACCTAAAATTTGAAGTTTTCGAAATATTGCCAATTTGATATTTTTATATGGCAATTTTGCATTCAATCGTTAAACAATTAGATCTAGGATAGCCACGATCGTATTTGACATTTCAAATCATCGTTATACTCGTTTATTACTTACTACATATGCATACACACAACATCAATTTGTTTATCTGAACGTTTTTTTACGGTAATGTAAAAAACTCAAAAGAAGTTGAATTGATTTTTGTCAGTTTTCTCAATCTCATTTTAGATCTTATTTTTTGCACACCCTGTATGACTAGTTATCCAAATATTATACAAAATCTATTAAAGTAGGTCCTTTTCAACAAGGAATCTAACCCAAAGTAAGTAAAAAAGGCTTACTTATAGGAACAACTGATAATTATATTAGGGCTTGCAATCGTCGTTTTTGACATAAAAACCTAAATATGTCAAAAACGCTTAGACTTAGGTATAGGACATGATGCATAGAATCTGCCTAGAATGTTAAGTAGAATCCAAAAATGTGATAATATATAGGGTATCCCGTTTAAAATAAGTGACTTAGGGTCTATTTCCGGTACTACCGGAAGTATATTATCAACAAAAAATCATACATCAGATGCATTTTGCGCCATTGGACTTACCTGCAAAATTTCATAAATATTCTCATTTTCGTTCGAAAGATATTTACTTGGTTCCATACTTTATCGCAACCCTATATATATATATATATATATATATATATATATATATATATATATATATGTTATTTTAATTTATCTGCTGAAGAAGATAGGATCCTCATCGAAACGTATGAAATGCAAATTTTGACAACAAATCCAGTTATTGTAATACGTGATGAAATAAATAAAAGATTATCACATATATATATATATATATATATATATATATATATATATATATATATATGTATATATATATATATATATATATATATATATGTATATATATATATATATATGTATATATATATATATATATATATATATATATATAAAGACGTTATATAACTCATGTATAAATAAGTCAATAGAATCCGTGATTTTGAATTGTTACTGCGAATTGATAAGTGAATATTCCCTTGACGAAGTGATATTTCACATATAGATTTTTTGACGTTTGTCAAAAAAAAATTAATAATCAAGTTTGGTAAAGTTTCGTTTAATTTTTCAATATGCAACGCTTTGGTGATAGTTCTGGCGGTGTTTTTCATTCGTTATATAATCGTAACGAATACCACTCGAGCAATCGAAAATAATCGTTATACTGACCTCGTCACTCGACGTATTTTCTTAAAACATCACACGAGCTACGCTCTCGTGGATGTTTCGCAAAATACGTCTCGTGGCTCGGAAGTTAAATCGATTATTTTCGATATTCTTGTGATACTATAACTGATAATAATTTACGACTTGTCACAGGATAGGTCTAGGTTCGAAACCCAGACAAGACATCGAACTTATGAATTTCCATTCATAAACAAGTAATACAGACAGATATGGATCCCGTTGGAGTAGAAAGTGGAACACAAGCGAAAATACTCGCCTGTATCCCACCATCCCCTTTGAAAAAAAAACTCATCGTGTATGACTACTTTATGTTCATATTTATATTCGTATGTATATATTTGATAAAATATTCGTTAATTGGGAATAAAGAAAACATTCCCAGGGTCAATAATGTTCCCAATTATGAACATCCCAGAGCTTCGGAAAATAACCAAGTTAATCGAAAATGTTGAGATAAATTAAATCATAGATGAGATACGGCTGAAACGCACTGAAATTTCGGGCTGATATACGAAATGCAGGTTCCTTTGGCATGATGAAATTCTCTGGTTACGGCGTCTTCAGAATGCTTAATAAAATATTGATTGGGTTGTGCTTCGCTCGCTTTGAGATGGCTTCATTCCAAATGAGGAAGACCCAAATTATTATCAATTTATTCATAAATAAAATATTCAGATTATTCGTCTTATTTGCCTTTGAGGGATATCTCTTTCTTTGAGTGAATACAATTTAATCTATTGGCGAATACAAATAAATAATTATCGGAGTAATATAAGCATTTGTATATATGTATATATATATATATATATATATATATATATATATATATATATATATATGATATATATATATATATATATATATATATATATATATATACTATATATATATATATATATATATATATATATATATATATATATATATATATATATATATATATATATATATATATATATATATATATTTATATGAAATTCGGCAGATATAAATAGTCGAAACTGATGTTCATATTTATTATAAAATGACTTCCGTTTTTCTTGTCATTTCGGGTCAAGTGACTCAAACATAATTTTTCTAGATGTTGAATTTGTTTTTGAATGATATATCAAAAATTGTAATATTATACCGGTTGTCCCATTTAAAAAAATTATATTTGGGTCACGTGACCCGAACTGACAGGAAAAACGGAAGTTATTTTATAATAAATATGAACATCAGTTTCGACTGTTTATATCTGCCAAATTTCATAAATGTCATATTTCGAGAAATTGGACTGTCAAAACGTCATGGGACACCCTGTGTATATATATATATATATATATATATATATATATATATATATATATATATATATATATATATATATACCTATATACAACTGTATACCGGGCTTTCATTTAAAAACTTTCCACCCACGTTATCTGCGTGAAGAGATTGCCGAAACACACGAATTCATTGAGAGGGAATAGTTTTCACGTAAAAGTGGGCTCTGTCCCTTCGACCCCCTAACCACCAGAGCGACCACCCCAATTTTTTTTTAAATCTGTTTAATCTCTGACAGATAGTGACAGTGAGACTGAGGAACCGGTAATCGTTAACTTTTCCTAAAAAGTGTCAATCAAATTAGTTTTGGAATCTCATGAAAATGTAGGTAATCAAACAGGTGTGTTTAGTGATAAAAATACATTTGTAAACATTGAAAGGGGGATATTCTGCATTAGTGAGGTCAAATTCAAAAATTAGGACGGCAAAATGTAGAGATTAAACAGCCCTTCAAAATTATGTATCATTTGTCCCCTTGTCTCGTTTAAAAATTTTTGGGGAGGTAGCTCTGGGGGTTAGTGGATTGAAGGGGAGGAGCCCAGTTTACCGCCAAAAACGTTTCCCCTCAAAAAATTTGTTGACGTGTTTCGGCGATTTTCACAAATCTGTCTCTTCACGCAGATAACGTGGGGGGAAAGTTTTCAAATGAAAGCCCGGAATATATGTATATGAATATATATATATATATATATATATATATATATATATATATATATATATATATATATATGTATATATATATATATATATATATATGTACATATATAGGGCAAAGGCCTTTGATTGTGTTAACCATGCAATTTTAGTACGAAAACTTCAGTTTTATGGCATACGTGGGTCTCCTTTAGAATGGTTTGAATCTTACCTAACTAACAGGCAACAAATAGTTCGAGCAAATGGTAAAAATTCAATAAATCTACCAATAGACAGTGGGGTACCTCAGGGCTCGGTTTTAGGACCAATTCTCTTTATTCTTTTCATCAACGATATTGTGGACTTGAAAATAAGTGGTAGAATTACTTTTTTTGCTGATGACACCAGTGTAACTTGGAGTAACTCTGATATACAAGTCTTACAGTCAATCATAAGTAATGATTTGATGGCTATAAGGCCTGGTCTCATTCAAATGGACTTTGTTTCAACACAGATAAAACTGTAGTAATGTCTTACAGAGGAACCCTACAACCTGTTACCCTGAACAATAAAACAATTTAAACAGTGAACTCAGCGGAGTTTTTAGGTATTTATATTGATGAGTCGCTCAAATGGTCTACTCATATAGACATATTAACAAAAAAATTATCTTCTGCATGTTTCTAGAGAGCTTTCAATTTCTGCTGCGTTGTCAACATACTTTTCTTTATTCGAATCACACCTTCGTTATGGTTTGCCATATTGGGGTTCATGCAGCCTCTTCCACTTTGAGTCTGTTTTCAGATTGCAAAAGAGAGCAGTTCGTTATATGTTTGATCTGAGCAGAAGGACACATTGCGAATTCTACTTTAAAAAATTCAAAATTCTAACTCTTCCTTCACTATTCATATTCGAATCCGTCTGTTTGGTTCGCAAACACATTCATAACTTTTCAGAAAGACCAAATCATAGATATCCCACAAGAAATTCAGATACCGATATTTATTTAATAACGCCCACCTCCGTCTTAACAAAAAACTCCTTTACTTACAATGCCGGAAAGTTATACAATAATCTACCATTGGAGCTAAAATCCTTGAGTACGTACAAAAAGTTCCGAAGTTCAACTAAGGCTTTTCTTTTGGAGAGACCATTTTACTCAGTGGCAGAATTTTATTCTGTAACTGAATTTCACAATGTAACATAGACCCTTGAGAGAAATAGAAGAACAAAATAGAAATCAGTTGATTATGTATAAAAATATGTTACGAATCAACATATTTGTCAACTAAACTTATTATACAGATATAAAATTTTGTATATTACAAAAAAAAACAAAACATAAATATATGTTGCTACTAAATGTGGATTAGTAGCAACATATATTTATGTTTTGTTTTTTTTTGTAATATACAAAATTTTATATCTGTATAATAAGTTTAGTTGACAAATATGTTGATTCGTAACATATTTTTATACATAATCAACTGATTTCTATTTTGTTTTTCTATTTAATAGATTCTTGTTTTGTTCAACGATTAAAAGTGTGTTTTGTTTAATTATTTATCATTGTTAAATTTTATTTTCAATTTTTTATAGGTATGTGCTTTGTCGACAAAATTCTGTAATTTTATAGGACAATAAAGCTGTTTCTCTCTCTCTCTCTCTCTCTCTCTCTATATATATATATATATATATATATATATATATATATATATATATATATATATATATATACGAGAAAGTTGAACTACAACACAATTCGACCCATCATCGCAAACTTGTCACATTTATTTGTATATATCAACTGCCATACCGTTCACCAGGAAAATTTATCATAAATAAGAATAATAGAAAAGTATGTGAACTAATTATAAAACTCATGTATGGAGTTTCTGTGAATTTTACATCCAAACATTTATTTTTTACGGAAGTTATTAATTATATATCCATTTTTATCCAAATATAATAATAGACTGGTTTTCATGATAAAATTTCACATATAATATTAATCTGCCACACCTTTTTCGGATAATATCTATCAATTTCCCAACAAAATGTTTACATATTCTGTTGAGAAGGTTCATGAACAGATAACAGACCAGTAATATTGTAGTAGGTCAATAAATGATTTAAAAATAATAGCAAATCTCGAAATCAGATGTTCGTGAATTTCTGCTGTTTCCTAGAAGAGGAATCGTAATTGAAAATGAAACATGTTTTGTTTTTCCAATAAATGATTTAAATACTTTCTGTACACTCTATGTATACTAATTCACAAAATCAAAGGGTAATTCAAATTAAGCCAATGATTTATCACAACTAAGCCATCCTTTCAAGTTAGAATTCGAAAAATTACACCCATTAAAAAAGGTTTACAATCTCACTATAGGGAAACAGCGGAGATTAACCAACATAAATATTCTGGAGGTCTCCTCACCGATCGATTAGTCCTTAATGACCCACCTCCTTTGAATGTGTACATATTTTAAGAACCTATTTGGATCTTCCAGGGATTTTATTCGTTGAATTTATTACTGCTTCATGTTACAACATCTTGCTGTTCACTTAATGATGAGAAGAAATCTATTGTTTTTAATCTTCAAATGATAATTTTACCCAAAAATATTGCAGCGTATTGAAAGCCAAATGTCAGGTGCGGGAGTAGACTTTTAGTCGTTTCAGAAGTCAACGTTTTTCGACTCAACCTTAGACTGAGATTATGTTTAATTAAATAGGATCCTTTGTGTATTTCAACTCTTTTCCTCAACAGCACTTCGCTCCGTAGAGACTATTCTGTTCGAATCGCATTCGACCTGCTTCGCTATCAGTATGTGATGCATTTTGCTTTTTTTGTAATTTTTTTTAATAAAATTCATAATTTATTCTGTTCGAATCGAATTTCGACGTGATGCAATTTGCGCATGCGTTTTCTTTTATGCCATTCGGAAATATCACTTAAATACAACAGAAATAGAAATAGTTTTCGTCTATTTCTACACAATGTATTCAAAATATACAACCGGTTTCGACTATTACATCATTGTAACGACTATCACATCATTGTTTCGACTATCGCAACATTATTTCGACTATCACATCATTGTTTCGACTGTCACATCATTGTTTCGACTATCGCAACATTGTTTCGACTATCACTTAATTGTTTCGACTGTCGCATCATTGTTTCGACTATCACAACATTGTGTCGACTATCACAACATTGTTTAGTCTATCACATCATTGTTTCGACTATCACAACATTGTTTCGACTGTCACATCATTGTTTCGACTGTCACAACATTATTTCGACTATCACATCATTGTTTCGACTGTCACATCATTGTTTCGACTATCACAACATTGTGTCCACTATCACAACATTGTTTAGTCTATCACATCATTGTTTCGACTATCACAACATTGTTTCGACTGTCACATCATTGTTTCGACTGTCACAACATTATTTCGACTATCATATCATTGTTTCGACTATCACAACATTGTTTCAACTGTCACATCATTGTTTCGACTGTCACAACATTATTTCGACTGTCACATAATTGTTTCGACTATCGCAACATTGTTTCGACTATCACATCATTGTTTCGACTATCAAATAATTGTTTCGACTGTCGCATCATTGTTTCGACTATCACAACATTGTGTCGACTATCACAACATTGTTTAGTCTATCACATCATTGTTTCGACTATCACATCATTGTTTCGACTATCAGAACATTGTTTAGTCTATCACATCATTGTTTCGACTGTCACATCATTGTTTCGACTATCGCAACATTGTTTCGACTATCACATCATTGTTACGACTATCACATCATCGTTTCGACTATCACAACATTATTTCGACTATCACATCATTGTTTCGACTGTCACATAATTGTTTCGACTATCGCAACATTGTTTCGACTATCACAACATTGTGTCGACTATCACAACATTGTTTAGACTATCACATCATTGTTTCGACTATCACAACATTGTTTCGACTATCACATTATTGTTTCGACTGTCACATCATTGTTTCGACTATCGCAACATTGTTTCGACTATCACATCATTGTTTCGACTATCACACCATTGTTTCGACTATTACATCATTGTTACGACTATCACAATATTGTTTCGACTATCACATCATTGTTTCGACTGTCACATCATTGTTTCGACTGTCACATCGTTGTTTCGACTATCATAACATTGTTTCGACTATTACTTCATTTTTAATATATCAATCAAAAACTTTGTAGTATTTCTTCTTTCAAGCTTTAGAAGTTTCCATGGGAATTTCATATTAAAGCTAAAATTCGTTATTCATTATAGACTAGGTACTATTGAATGCAGCTCTTTCGCGGTTTGGTAGATTTGCGAAGATATAAATCCGCGAACCCCGATTGCCGTCTCGAACCTCACGATCGTGCGGTATCGGCTCGTGACTACAACGTGATTGGGCCTCGTCGAGTCGAAAGTTCTCGAAATTTGTTTGATGGAAAAATAGTTCTTAAGGGTTCTCATATCATTGTAAGTTTGCCTCAATGCGGTCTTCGGCCGCTTTCATTCACGAAGGTCTAACACACCAAAGCAATTATATGTTAAGTATTATAATATTATATCGAAGTTGTGTTTTGTTGGTAGTAGATGTTCGTTATGTTTATTTTGTATGTTAACGTGTATTTAGGGACCAATTTCAGTATTCCTTCCTCTATATTTCATTTAGACCCCTGTTTACGACATAGTTATTCAGGCTTAGGAATTTTTTCCATGTGCCATTGTAAAATATTGTAATGATGACTGAAAGGAACCCTAACTGGGACACAAATATTCGCCGAAATTTATGGATATTTTACGTGTCAGCACCAGTTGACTTTCTCACATTTGTCGCCTCTTATCGTTCATACACAGCAAGCGGGAAGCACTTCATCCAAATGCTTCACACAATATTCTCAGTAATGAATACTGGACCGGGTAATACAAAACGAAAGGATATAAACGACGACAAACCTTCTATGAAAGCAGACATTTATCACATTTGAGAAATGAATTGCTCTCACTGTGCCAACAATTTCTGTTGAAACGGAGAATTACCTAAATACTGTTTAAAAATAACGAGTAAGCAGCAGAGCTACATCACTTGAGTCGTTTTTTACGCGTGAAGTGCATCGCGCGAAAAATCAGGCTTTCAAAACAATTAGCGAATTGCATCGTGTACTGGAAGACCACGCTTAGAAAATAATTTATTTTATTTTCAAGAAAAAATCGTGAAGTGCATCTCGTATTGATAGCGAAGCAGGTCGAGCTACGATTCGAAAGGAATGGTCTCCGCGAAGTGTAGCGCGGTTGAGGAAAAGAGTTTAAACCAACGAAGGATCGTATTTCAATATGAACTCAATGCACGTACCCAAGTTTCAACTCTCTATTTCAATCTATGGAAACTGTGAAATTGAGCAAACTTACAAAAGCCGCGAAAAAACAAGAAATATCTACTCACTAAATTTTGAGATTTGATGGAGGCCCCTGAAGGTGGAAATATAATACAGAAAAAATATATATTTATTAAAAGACAAATATCTACATAAAAATATATGTGTATATATTTACATATATATATATATATATATATATATATATATATATATATATATATATATATGTATATATATATATATACCTATATATATATATATATATATATATATATATATATATATATATATATATATATATATATATATATATATATATATACCACAAATGTGTGATTGTCTTCCGAAGCAGGGGATTCTGCTGGTTGTTGCTGTTTCAATTCCAGGTTTTCCATCGCATACTTGGCTACGCCGTTCTGATGAGGACCAAAGAGTCCGAAACACGTGTTAACGGCTGCTTCGACATATGCGGGCTAGACCGATAATTCTGATTGTTTCATATACTATTTCCCCGCGATAATTTTCCTCTTTGTAGTTTATTTCCACAGTCCAGTATCTCGCGGATGGCATTAATCGCCTCCGTGGTCAGAGTTTGACCAAATCTCCCAAACCGGAGAGTTCGAACAATGTACCACAAATGTGTGATTGTCTTCCGAAGCAGGGGATTCTGCTTGTTGTTGCTGTTTCAATTCCAGGTTTTCCATCGCATACTTGGCTACGCCGTTCTGATGAGGACCAAAGAGTCCGAAACACGTGTCAACGGCTGCTTCGACATATGCGGGCTAGACCGTTAATTCTGCTTGTTTCATATACTCTTTCCCCGCGAGTAATTTTTCCTCTTTGTAGTTATATATACTATATATATATATATATATATATATATATATATATATATATATACCTATTTATATATATATATATATATTATATATATATATATATACCTATTTATATATATATATATATATATATATAATATATATATATATATATATATATATATATATATAGGTACCGGCTGCAAATTAGTGATGGGCCACTCCATTAACTTTTTAAGTGGTTCTTTGATTTTACTGAAATTTCAGATATTATTTTGAAATTTTTGACATGCAAAATCAATATGTCTGACTTCCGGTTTCAGTGAAAACAATATAAAAATTCCAATGGAACAGCCTATATATTTTTTCATATTTCAATTCTTACCTATATTCTATGTGTCAAATGTCAATTTTAATAATTTATGAAAATTCATTTTCATGGAGTTTGTTAACGATTAAATTCTATTTCGAACTAACACTCAGTTTTTCAAATAGAAACATACATGGGCCACTCTATATTTTGAACAGCTTCTTCAAAATGATTCACACGTCAGTTTTCTCAATTCCTAAATAACGAAGTAATTATCAATAATCTTGTTTTTTATTAAAATCCTTTGTTCCTGAGACCGACCTTGTTTACGGAACCGGAAGTAAGCGATATTGATTTCGTATGTGAACAAATTCAAAATTATGTCTGAGATAATATATACATATATATATATATATATATATATATATATATATATATATATATATATATATATATATATATATATATATATAAATATATATATATATATATATATATATACACATATATCAAACATCAAAAAATTTTCTAAAATCATCCAGGAGGTCGAAAACGGATAAAAAAAACTCATGCACCTGACTGCTCACTTTCAATACGCTGCCATAGTCCATTATTTTCTAAGCAAATACGACTAAAATCATGTTAGAATAAATTGTTTTTAAAAACGGTTTATATAAAACTGAAAAACTCAAAGCAAACAGTTTATTGCATCAATGAAAGAAAAATCGGAACATACAATACTCTAAACAAATATATGCAAAAAAGGAATTCATGGATTCTATTTAATTTTCTCCGAACTTCTCTAATTTCATCTGGAATATCAGCGGATCAATATTATGTTGAAAATAGCTGAATAAACTCAACGAAACACCAAAACAGATGAGTGAGGAGACTTGATTAACTAGTTAACTACCGACTACGAGATAACTCGTACTATACATTTTTACCTACGAGTTATCTCATAGTTTGTTTACTTACCTTATTCGTGAAGCTACGATGAAATTTTCATTTCATTAGTGTAAATGTGAATAGATACCTTCAAGGAGGACAACAAGAAATGAATATTGCGTTGAATGAACAGAAAATTTAAAATAAATGAATAGAAAAAATAATTTTCCTCTCAAAGTACTGGCTTCAATTCACGTTGTTCAGAAAAAACACGTTTGACAACTACGAAATGATGGCACATTTAAATTAATAGTAATTAATGATTAAATAAAGCATCATCTTCTTGTTCGACTGCTTATATAATTATACTTTAATTAGCGTTCAAGTTCATCATAACTGAAATGAAGTTTTCTTTCCACTGCATGAAAAAAAGTAGAATTATATAATTCCGTTCAGTGTATTCATTATTTTCATCAAAAATAAGTATTAAACTCAGGGCCTTATTTACCAATAGGATGGAGTAGGCGGCAGCCTTAAGGCCCCCAACACTCAGGGGGCCCCCACCAAAATTGAAATTTGTAGAGAGGAAATTTTGAAATGATTATGTACCGGGTGTCTGATTAAGAGAGACACGCGGCTGTATCTCACAAACTATTCGTCGTAAACTTTTAAAGTGATTTTTTTCTGAAATTCATCTGGTGAATATACCAAAAAAATATTTTTCGTTCAAAGCTGAGCTTTATTCGAGTCATTTTTATTTTACACTTTTTGACGTATCTATTGAAATGAAGTGTTGTGGCTTTATTCAATGTTTTTTTGAATAAACAGCTGTAACTGCTGAACGACTGAACGGATTTCAACAAAGTTGATCTCGTTGGGAAAAATATTTATTGCTTCATCGAAAATATTTCATCTGTGATCTGCCAAATTTTTAATTATGCCTGTAGGGAGCGTTTTTTGATATAATAACAGAAAATTGCTAATTTCTCTAAAAATTTAAATGCAATAATATAACTTTTTTTCCATAAGAATCTATCGTGATGATGGCAAAATAGGCTAGTGAAAACCGTATCTCGATATCTTATTCCTAGCCTAAAATATCGAAGAAAGAAAACTTAGTTATCATATGATTCAAAAAGACGCCATCACACCGGTATTTATTTTCATTTATCTATATTTTTCCAAGAATGAATGATGAAATTTCATCATTCAATGATTATTATATAGGTTCTAGTATCCTCAGTTCAAAAAAAATTTATAAAATCGTTTAGGGGCATAATAATCAATAAATATAATTTGTGAAAGTGCAAGAAGGTAGTCTGAATAAGACGAGCAGGCCATGAAGGAAAAATAAATGCCTAAAATCAACTTGTCAACAAATATTAAAAATGAACTTATAATGGCAGTGTAATGAGTTTTTGTGGCACATACATCTAAGGACTGCTAACTATTGAAATGCATTTACGAACAATGAAGATGTTGATATGTTTGCGGAATATTTTGAATGTCTTCAAAATGCGGCAATGGCACAAAGATTATATAGAACTCGATTTCCTAATTGGCGTTCACGTCATGTGAGAATTTGTTGGGCATATTTGAAGAAAATAGAGAATTTTCATCTGAAGTTTATAGGGTCGAAGCTGCCAGTATTACGCAAATTTCGGACTAAACACGGAAAAATTTTCGAATATAGAGTACTGTATATTCTTTGTGCCAATGCCACATTTTGAAGAAATTCAAAATATACCGCAGTGATATCAACAGCTTCATTGTTTGTAGGAGGCATTTCAATCTTTATTTCTGTATGCCCCAAAAACTTATTAAACTGCCACTATATGTATAATTTTAGTATTTATTGACAAGTTGATTTTAGGCATATGATTTTCCTCCATGGCCTGCTCTTCATATACTGACCACATTGCACTTGCATATTATTATATTGGTTATTATGTTCCCACTCGAAGTTTTTGAAATAAGAATGTTATTTTTTGAAAATCATAAAATTATTGAATTTCATCATTGATTCTTGGAAAAAATTCAGATAAATGAAAGTTAATACCGGTGTGATGGCGTCTTGTTGAATCATATGAAAACTAAATTTTCTTTCTTCGATATTTTAGGCTAGGAATAAGATATCGAGACACGGTTTTCACTAGCCTATTTTGGCATCATCACAATACATTTTTATGGAAAAAAAGTAATGTTATTGCATTTAAATTTTAAGAGAAATCAGCAATTTTCTGTTATTATATCAAAAAACGCTCTCTACCGGCATAACTAAAAATTTGACAGATCACAGATGAAATGTTTTCGATGAAGCAATAAATGCTTTTCCCAACGAGATCAACTTTGTTGAAATCCGTTCAGTCGTTCAGGACTTAAAGCTGATTATTCAAAAAAACATTAAATCACCCCCCACCACTTCATTTCAATAGATACGTCAAAAAGTGTCAAATAAAAATGACTCTAATAAAGCTCAGCTTTAAACAGAAAATATTTTTTCGGTTATTCACAAGACGAATTTCAGAAAAAAATCACTTTAAAAGTTTCAGATGGCGGTTACGCCCCCTGGCGGCCATCTTAGAAATCTGAAAATAATTTCCAGGATTTTCTGTAGGCCACTTTGGTTATAAAAATTTTTACCGTAAGTCTCTACGACGAATAGTTTGTGAGATACAGCCGCGTGCCTCTCTTAATCAGACACCCGGTACTACGATGACTGATGCAAATTTGAATGATCGAACTATACCAACAACGTCTTGAGACGTTGTTGACTATACTCATCACAAAATTCGATATTATGAGGGAAATTGACGTATGAGATATAAGATTTTGCTGAAAACAAATCTAGAAAAATTGTAATTTAGCATAACAATTTTTTTTAGTATTATGTAGTGTTAGTATTAAGCATTAAATTATTAATAAATATATTCTACTAGTATAAGCATAAAAACTAGAGGGCTCTATGCAAGCTTGAGCTCTGGAAGAATAGACCAATATATTGCACATTCCGAATTAATAGAGTGAAGTTCAAGATATAAAAATTAATGAATGAAAAATTTTTAAAGAAAATTCATTTATTCAGTTTACGGTATAGTCTAGTCAACAAGTGCTTTTTGTTCAACTTTTTTCAACAGTCTCGGAAAAATATGAACAAGGTGTCGTTCAATTTGGAATAGAATGAAGATGTTTTTCGAAAAAAATACAGTTCCGCTCGCAAAAATTGTAAAAGTTATAAACAAGTTACTGAAAGAAAGAAGAGAGGTTTTGTTTTCTGCAAATAACTCAAAAACCAATTGAGATTTTTGATATCTAAAAAAATATTCGAAAAGAGAAGAAAATTTTCTATAATAAAGTCTCAACTCTCGAAACTGTAGGATCAATATTCATTATTTTCTCACAGGGATAAAAATACGACCGAAAACGGGTAATCTGGCTTGCACAAGTCATGTACATTTTGGACACATTGACAATAAACATTATTTAACCATATTAAATAAAAAAATTTATGTACTAAAAAACTGAGGCGCTTATTGGATAGATGAATGAACAATAATTCGGTGGCAAAAAAAATTTTATCACGATTTTTCAATTAGTTATGCAATTAATTTTTTTGGATTTGAATATGAAAAGTGTTATAACTGTTCAACTATAGGTCTGAGATTTTTTCATTTCCTGGAGCTATTTTTGAAAGGCTTCAGAATAGATTCCCTTCGAAAAAATTGAAAAATTTTAATTTGTCTGTTTTTTATTAACAATTTACGTGGTTGAAAAATAAAAAAAAATTTATTAAATTCAAAGAACCGTTTTTTATAATGGGAAGCTGCATAATAATAGTTTTTTTAAATTTTCGTGTCCTATTTTATATAAAACTTTCATAAACAAATGCGTTGTTCGTAGGGAAATTGAAAAAAAAATTTTATGATTAATTAATTTTTTTTATTTTGCTACGTAAATTGTCAATAAAGCACTGAAAAATCAATTTTTTTTAACGGTGATCTATTCAGAACTCTATCAAAACTATCTCCAAGAAAGGAAAAAAATCTCAGATCTACAGTTCAACAGTTATCACACTTGGAATGTTCTTGTTCTAACAGCAAAAAATTATTTATTAACTATAGTTTTATTAACTATAGTATAACTTATTGAAAAATCGCGATAAAAATTTTTTGCCACCTTATTATTGTTCATTCAACTATCCAGTTAGTGTATGCATTTTTTAATTTCTGAATTCTCGTATTTAATATGGTTAAATAATGCTTATTGTGCCCTGAAAAGGCATGTTTTGCGCAAGCCAGATTAGCGAGCCGAACTTTATTTTTTTTAAATATCTAAATTCTATTCGAAATCGAAAGACACTTTACTCATATGTTTCCGAGACTGCTAAAAAAAGTTGAACAAAAAAGCACTTGTTGACTAGACTTGTAACGAAATTTCTAAAAATGCATATGATTTTACTATAACACTTTAATGTGAACACGTTCACCTGAGGCACTTCGATACTTTTAAATCTCGAAATTCAATTTTTTTCGCTATAATATATATAAATAAATTTAATACTCTATGACTCGGACTAAAGTTCAAAAATCACATGCTAACGAAACGTGAAATTTGGGGATTTTCATGCCCTTAACGAGTCCCCCACCCCACTTCTCAGCCTATAGGCCACGAAAACGTTAATCCGGCACTGATTAAACTGAACAAATGGTAAGATGGGGTATTTATCTAAATGACTACCCCCTATCGCATCTCATTCGGCAATTAAAACCGTGAAAATCTTTCGAAGCTGAAATTGATCTCAATAAAAAGACCATATAAATCATGTAATCAAATTATGTATTCGTTCGACAAAGAGATTTTCCTATAAATATACTACATAGCCAAATTTGATGCGATTTGATACAAATGCGAATGATTTCATAATTTCCTTTTACGACGGATCGTAACTATTTAAATACCAAATAAAAACGGTGTTAATTTTCGTTTGTAACGCCATCTTCATTTCAGGCACTTACTTCTTATTGGCGCAATCGTGGTGTGGAAAATCGATAGGGAAAATTCAATTTTCCCAAACCGTCAGTTCAGAGAGTTTTCCCGTTGGAGACGGAATGCGCTGCTAGTGATACTAGAACAGATACGTCAAGAAACATGGTACCTATTTTAAAATTTCGA
Source organism: Cynegetis impunctata (assembly GCA_030704885.1). Classification (NCBI taxonomy): domain Eukaryota; kingdom Metazoa; phylum Arthropoda; class Insecta; order Coleoptera; family Coccinellidae; genus Cynegetis; species Cynegetis impunctata. Next base: position 366,638 of record JARQZK010002190.1, read on the forward strand.
TCATTGTTTTAACTTATACTTTTTATTATTTTTTCTTACACTTTTATTTTTTTTATCATTTTTATTTTATTTTTTTCAGTATGGATTCGTGAATTATGCACTGGAGCTGTTAGTTGTTAGAACTTTCGGGGAGGAAACTTGGGAAACTATAAAGTAAGATATAACTTTATGAGAGAATTTATTGCACTTGTTGGAAATTACTTGAAATGGTTTTCGGGTTAAGGCTTATAAATTTTAATATCGGGAAATAGAATATCGCTAAGTATTGCGAAAATGAATGAACTGTATCAATTTATTAGTGGAGAAATGTGGAACTCAATGATAACTTCCTGTAATATATTATCAATTTGAGTATAATTAAATTGTTTAAATGATAAGAAAAAATTTATATCTGATAAAAGAAAACTACTAATATTCTAATCAACTTATATGAATTGAAATTTTGAACTAAAAAAATGACAAAATTAGAAAAAATCAAATACAAAAAATATTAATATTTGTTTAATTATTTATGGTAAATTTTTCTAACATAACCCTCACAATAGGAGCTACATTTCTGTAGAGAATTGAAATTGCTTTACAATGATAAGCCACTTGGCCCCGTGTGCAATTATAGATTATTGAAGGAAAAAAAATTGACTTTCCTTCTCAAAGTTTCTCAGAAGAACCATTACCATCCAAAATATTTCAGATGGACTGTCTTAAATACGAGACTCGGTATTATATATATATATATATATATATATATATATATATATATATATATATATATATATATATATATATATATATATATATATATATATATATATATATATATATATATATATATATATATATATATATAGATATATATATATATATATATATATATATATATTCTTTGTTCAGGATTTTCTTTGTGTATTCTAGTACAAGAACAAGATAATCAATGAAATGTCATTTACTTGAGGAATTTACCAGATCATTTGTATAAAATCTATCTGCTCATTCTCTAATTATTTTCCGTTTTAAAAAATAGAACCCATTTCAATAGATTCATTATTCTCATTCAGAAAAGATGCCGACATTGAAATGGAAGGTCAATTCCTCGTACGCCAAATTTATGATGATGAAGTGACTTATAACCTGGTTTCATCAGCAGTGAATATATTAGGTAACCAAATGAAATGTCGAATTTTCAGAAATAGAATAGTCATTTTCTTTTCCACAGGTATACCGGCAAACACTATTCTGGAGTTGTTCGGAAAGATGTTTTTTGAATTTTGTCAAGAATCGGGTTACGATAAAATACTTCAAGTACTAGGTGCAACACCTCGTGATTTCCTACAGGTAAAATAAAATTTAACAATTAATTCATATAAAATATATTTGTCCACTTCTGTACTATAAATCATTCATTATACGTGTGCTTCCTGAAGTACAATAATTATACCTATTATTCACTAGTGTGTATAATGGTTTATTATACACTGCATGACGTCACACTTAAAACTTATGTCCAAACTTGAGACTATCATGCACATTGTTAGGATAGTATTGTTATTAGATTTTTAGGTTTTATGTAACTAAGATAACTTTTAGGCAAATTATTAAACTAATATTTAATATAATGCCCAACTTATTGAATACTTACTCTAATAAATTATCTATTTCATTTTTATCAGAGTGAAAGAAAGGAATGAAATCGATGTCAAGTGAAATAGTTGACGTTTACGTGAGTATGCAGTTTTCAGTGAACACAGAAAATGTTATGTCAACGCTTTTGATAAATATTTTTATTGTTGAAAATGCAGATTATTACTAATTTTTTCGAGGAAGTCGTGGACAAAGCATAGTATTCTACTCGCACAAAATTACAATTTTTCACTCGGGTGAATTGCGACACTCGCTTGCAGCTTGTGTCGCAAACTTCACCCTCGTGAAAAATAGCAATCATTTTGTGCTCGTTGAATAATATACTATTGTTCACCATAGTCTGTTTCTACTATCACATAAGGTGCACAAGAAAAACTCTTCAATAATTGAAAATTATTTATAAATATATGTATTCGATACGCCACTTCCGTAGAGTAGATATTTTCATGTCAGGAAGTTTTTATTCTCCCGATGGGATTAAGCATTTTCGGTCTAAACAGTGAGTTGTTGGTTCCCAATATCTTTGGCGGGGGGCGCTATGGGTTGTTATCCATATAGTAATTCGACCACGATTTGTATAAGGGAACAATATGAAATATGTCATTTCACTCCGGGTCGAGTATGCTGCACTGAAGAGTTCTAATAAGATCGAAACATCTGTATACAGGTCTTGAGTCGGATTGACTTGACATTTTCGATAGATATATAATATGTATATATATATATATATATATATATATATATATATATATATATATATATATATATATATATATATATATATATATATATATATATATATATATATATATATATATATATATATATATATATATATATATATATATATATACATATATTAAAAAAAATTATGGATATGAAACAAGCAATATTTTTTATCAAGCGTCCAAAATGGAGATACAAAATATTGCTCGTTTCATATCCATAATTTTCTTTCCTTCATAATTTGAACTAGTACATAACATTTAAGATATTGAAATATAAACGCATATATTAAGATCTTGATGTTTATTTGAATCAATTCTGATTTCACAAAACGCAATAGGAGACTTGATAAATGATAAATTTCTTAAAATCAGTTTGCAAGATGAAAATGTTCATTTTATTTGAAAACGTGAAGAGATATCGATTGGAATGTATTTAGGTATTCGATAGACAATTAAATTTCACATCTGCTGTGGTGACATAAAATATGGGGTGTCCCATTTAAGTTGAACAAGTTAGTACCGTTTAAAGATTGCATTTATTTTACATTTATTTTTACACACCAAGTCTAAGTTAGTCATTATTTCACAAGTGCGACATAAAGTTTGTTTCAGTTAGTAGGCCTTATCATTAATTTGGTTGAAAACAAGAGAACTTCTACTCAGAGTTTAAGCGTTAAAACTGATACTACATTTTCACAAAATACGAGATATTTCAAAAACCATAAGGTTTAGGTGAATTAAATCTTCGTGAAACTCGTATTTGTTCTCATTGTTAAATCCAAAAATGAAATAATATACAGGGTATTCCATGTATATATACATATATATATATATATATATATATATATATATATATATATGTATATAATATATATATGTATATATATACCTATATATATATATATATATATATATATATATATATATATAAAAATGTATATAATATATATATATATATATATATATATATATATATATGCAATTCAAGCCGTATGTATATATATTCGAAAACATAGCTGGATGCACTAATTTCTTCAGATGATTTCTATCAAACTATTGAAAATGTAGCTGAATTTGTAAGAGAAAAGATAGTTCTTATTCACAAACATTTTTATGTTAATCTACTCTAGATTTGTGCGCTAAGTATTTTTACGACCAAAATGTTTTTTCAATCTTGACTTACGTCAATGGACCATTTATCTGATATTTAACGAGAAAAATACCTTATCTACAGACGCTGCTTTCTGAAAGAGACTCCTCAGTTCAATATCTTCTAGATCAATCAAATCGTACTGAAAAGCTTTTCATTAAAATCTCTTTGATCTGCAACTTCAAAAACCCTTTTTTTAAGACTTTTCGATATCTGATGAGAACTTATTTTCTAGCCAACAGCATCTTTGAATAAAAAGTATCTTGAAACTGTAAGTTATTACTTGGAAAAGCATTTAATGAACCGAAAAAGTATTGATGTTCTTCAAGAGAAACTTCGCTTCAACGACTCCACTTGATTATGTTCCACCTTTATATTGGAACTCTGATTCGAAATGAGTGAAATTTAGGAATAAAAATGAACTAGATTAATTGTATAAATCATTTTCTTCGGTGAAACATGATTTGATGGTACACAACGATTTCTTTTGGTTGGATTCGAAACGACTTTATTCTGATTAATAGAAAGTTGGCACTAGCAAAAATAATACTATTTCGCCTAGGAGACATCGAAACATACTTGAGTCTTTTTCTTTATTATGGTGAGGGCACCACTCTAGTGGGGTCTCCTAATGAGCTCGTTCTATTAGAACATACGCTCAGCAACAATGTGAATTAGTGTTCAAATAATTATATCAGAAATTAGTGAAGCTTCTCTGCAACTCAGGAGCTACCTAAGGTGATTCCACTTCAAGGAGATACGATTGAAATCAGATATATTAAGTTATATTCTTAAATTGATCTTCTTCAGGAAATCGTTGAAATCGTAGATCATCAGATATATGTTCATGTTATTAATAGCAATTATTGTTTCCCAATTTATGGGGCCTGATTTCAGGCATCCATAAATTCCAGTGAATAATTATCTTCTATTATCTTCGTACAAGGGACATAACATGAAGATGTGTTCCAGTATTTCTTCTTCTCTACATTTTGTCTCAAGCCTATGCGAAACCTGGAGATACCTTTACGTAATTTCTCAAAGAATGCAATTTTACAAGTTTCATAATAGGCGAAAAAATTAGTTTTGAAATTGCATTCTGCATATACACTGCGCCGCAAATTTAACGCATACTTTAGATATTCAGATGAAATGAATTATAACACCGTATACTTTTTTTTGCCTAATGCTGCCGGATATTGCCCGCAAAAGGATTTAAACCTTGACGAAAAAAACATGTCACTATTTAAACTAACTGTACAATAAGTTTATTTCATTTTTAGGGATCCGTACCCAAAGGGTAAAAACTATCACTAAGACTTCGCTGTATGTCCATCCGTCTGTCTGTCACCAGACTGTATCTAAAGAACCGCGATAACTAGACAGTTGAAATTTTCACAAATTATGCATTTCTGTTGCCGCTATAACAACAAATACTCCCATACAACAAACGCGATTTTTTTGCCCTTTTTTGCTAGATATCAATAGTGGCAGCAGGTAGGCACTTGAAATGCGAAGATACGAACTAAAATAAAAAACCGACCTAGTGCATTTTATTATATGATGTAACCAGAAACTTACGGTTTTCCTTTATCTGTGCTATGAGACGTTGCTTCATACCAAATTTCAAGATTCTGAGTTCACGGGAACTACCCTGTAGGTTTTGATTGCGTTGGCTTAGAAGTTTGATTTTTTCACAGTTCCAAGGGACAGTACACTTGAGTATTTGATATAAATTCTAGCTTGATCCCTCCTGAGAAAAAGGTACTTGACAGACGGACGGACAACAAAGTGATTCTATAAGGGTTCCGTTTACTCCTTTCGAGGTACGGAACCCTAAAAATTTAAAATTATTCGATTTCAGTATTTTTCTTATTTATTATTTCGAGGACATGATATGAATATAAAAATAAAGCATCGTTAAAAGAATAAGTTTGAAGTTAACTTTAGGGTTATTTTAGCAATTGGAAATTTTTTATTCTTTCCATAACTAATGATCTAATCATAGACGTGGTGCACTCTCAAAAAAACTGTGACTTCGATGATTGTGATTTCTGATTACCTTGTAAGTTGACGTGTCCTATACATTTTATTTTATATGTCTCAAAGGATTAATAAAGATTATTATTATTATTATTATATTATTATTAATACTGTTTTTTTTGTATAATGACTCGATCATATTTCATGTTTCTTACTTTTCAGAAAGTGTTAATTCCTCAAAATTTGACTTGAAAATTTCTATGGCTTTTTATATTTTTGAGTCATACTTATGAAATCTTCCTTATTCAGTTTCATAATCATCAACTCGTATGCAAAGATATGGTTAATCATAAATGGCTTTGAATAAATCTACTATTAAAACTGTACATACACTATTAATTACAAAGAAATAACTGATGGAATATATTCATAGTACTTATGTTATTAAAGGAGAACATCGCACTTGAAGTCAGTTCTATGTTTGTTTTAGTTATTGCTTATAATTTCGCATGACAATAAATATCACTTCCTGAAATGATTTGAAATTCTTTTGTCAAAGCCTTTATAGTATTCAATCAAGGTTAAAATGTGTTACTAATATTGACATCTAATTGGCAGAACGACCTCTCTTCGTTTATGGAGGCTACTAAAGAGGCAGTGTGATGCTTTATAATTTAGTTTATTTCAATAGTTTTTTTTATAAGCTTGAAGACTAAAAATTTATTTTTCGATCTTCCCTTCTCATTAATAGGCTAAACAGTGGCGGATTTACAGATTTGCCGCCCGTAGGCTATTCAATTTCTGCCGCCTCTAAATTTTGATATCTTAGTCCACAATCATATCAATTCTCTATCAATAAAATTCCAACTTTATGACTTGTGCTCCATCATCCTCGTTACATCAACTTTTTCCGTATGGTTAGTATCATTGACAACTATGGTGTACCGTGTTAGATCCTTGATTATTTTTATAGCAAAGAATTATCAAAAAACATTGTTCTAAGCAAAAAATATGTCAATGATGTACCAATTTCAGAGTAATATAAGGCATGTCTTTAAACGATACAATACCTACATAATATGAATAAAACATAATAAATATACATTTGGTGAACTTAATATAAATATTCATTATTACACTCACAGTTTAAAAGCAGTACAATTTATATATCTTTTCTTAATTATTTGTTAGTATTATAATTTAAGTTAAATTATAAAAGCATTACAATACTTCTTTGCGAGACTTTTTGAATTTTTTCAAAGATGGGAGCTACGCTACGATTTGCCAACAAAATTATTCAAATTGGATAACAGGCTGAAAAAATATTCACAGTCAAAACTTAGGGAATATTTAAGCTATGCGCTAAATTTGCATAGCAGCGTATTATATATATATATATATATATATATATATAAATATAAATATATATATATATATATATATATATAAATATATATATATATATATATATATATATATATATATATATATATATATATATATATATATATATATATATATATATATACATATATATATATATATATATATATATAGGACATCAAAAAACACTACCTTCTGTTGGCACTCGATACAGCGCAATATTCTATTTTTTGCGGGAAAAATAGGACTTAAGAGGGTACGAACAAGATTTTAATTTCACACCCTTGTTGAGTAATTTCCATGAGCCATCTACTATCGCTTTCCAGAACCTGGATGCTTTACACGATCATCTAGGCTCCCTCTATCCAGGTATGAAGGCACCTTCATTCCGATGCACGGAAGGACCGGAAGATGGCGATCTTATACTACATTATTACTCAGACAGGCCCGGCCTAGAACACATCGTCATCGGAATAGTCAAGGTACATGAGAATAAGTTGAGTAATATCATAGTCTGAAACTTTATAATGTTTTCATCAAGACCGTTGCAAGTAAACTTCATGGTACCGAAGTCGAAGTTGAAATAATAAAGACCAAAGAAGAATCCGATCATTTTCAATTTTTGATCAAGGAAACGTCAGGATCTGGAATAATACAACGTGCAGAAATAAATGAAACCAAACTGCTTTCTTTAGGTAAGATTGAATATGTACACAATTTATTTCCATTTTCTAGTGATTTTACTATTGATTGTAAGTACTGATTAGTAATTCCATATGGTTCGTTAAAATTGTAAAATCAATAATTGAACTAATTAATGATAATTTGAAGTGGGAAGATCCAAAAAAATATTTTATATTATTAATGATTAATGTCAAATTTAAGAATGAAGTCATTAACAACATTTCATTAAATTCAAACAATTATTTTGATGGAGAAAAGTGTGAATTCCAAAAAATTTTTGAAGGGAGAAACGTACCTATACCTATTAATATTTTCTTAGAGCCTAAAGTGGGATGTTCAACGTTCTGTCGAGTTTTTCCCTTCCACATTATGTTCGACAGAGATTTGAAGATAATACAAACGGGATCTACGGTGGCTAGGATTTTACCAATGGTGAACACAGGAAATTGTTTACTGACCGATATACTGGAAGCGGTAATTTCACTTTATATTGTATAAGATCTATTTCAAAAAATGTATTGATCGAAAAAAGATATATAGATAAATGATTAGCCGTGAACATGATATTAATAAATCTGACCAATTTGGTGAAGAATAGACGCTAGGTAACTTTTTATGGTTTTTAGGTTCGGCCTCATCTTGATTTGACCTTCGAGAATATTCTCTCACATATAAATACAATATATGTATTGAAAACCATGCCAGGTGCTATGGAAGTCGAAGCCCCCCCAGAATACAGATCACTCAGATTGAAGGGGCAAATGCTCTATGTTCCAGAGACAGATCTTGTTATGTTTCTAGGTTATCCTAGTGTTGTGAACTTAGATGACTTAACAAGGTACGGTTGATTATACACATGATTCTCATTCTCTATTTGAACATGTTGTTTCAACTAATGTATAAACATAGCTAGCTTTTCAGTGGCACCGTCACACTCATGTCTATATTTCACTAAAATTTACTAAGCATTTCCAGTGTCACTACACTTATTCGAACAAATGAGGAGATGAAATGCCCATCTTTTTATTTCAGAATAAAATTAATAGTTCTTAAGTTATTTACATTTTTCTTAATGAAGTAAGTTTTTATACAAATCATGATTGCCATGGAAATAACAGTTAATAACACCTGTCAAATCAAACGTTAGCATTCTGTTGAGTTTTTTATTATGTCAATTCTTTTGACGAAGAATATTTGAACGTAATAATAATTTATGAAGAATGCCATAAAGAGTTAAACAGTACTTTAGATTTCTTTAATGTCCGTTTTCACACAAGAAGAAAGCCGACCAAAAAATATTTGAATGCCTCGTTGAAAAATTGTTCCTGTGAAGGAATTTCAAAAGTAGCAACGAAGTCATACTTACTTTTAACGCCACAATAAAGTTACAAAAACTTTGAAGTGATATACGAGTAACAAGAAAAACCTACTGGGACTAGCGAATATAACTTTAAAGTCTTTGCGGCTTCAAACTCATTTTACATAGTAACAGTCACGTTCCGGAAACTTCAAAAGCTACTTAGAAATACTGAAACTTTCATGTTCCAAATCATAGTTATAATAACTACAGAGTTACTAAGAATGTTTTAGTGAAAGTAGGAAATCCTAGAAAGTCGTTTTTTTAGTGATAATTACGTAACAATGACCTATTCAAAGTTCCGAACTCAGTTTTCGCTACTGATGCTGCTTGGGATATATATATATATATATATATATATATATATATATATATATATATATATATATATATATATATATATATATATATATATATATATATATCCCAAACAGCATAAGTAGCGAAAACTAGAGAAAAATATATATATATATATATATATATATATATATATATATATATATATATATATATATATATATATATATATACTTCGTTTCACAATAAATTATTTATTGGAAAACTCGACTGAAAAAAAATTGTCCATTTTATTTGGAAAATAATTTGGAGCCATTGGGCCTCTACTGTCCCGATTCCTGACCTCTAAATCCTGCATTGCACACACACACGCATAGACAGGGGTCGTAGCATGTCCAAGAGAAAATATTATCAAAACAAAATTGATTAACTATGGAAATTACACACAAAAAAATACCCTCTTTTTAGGTCGTAGTCTAGGTTAAGAGCCGAAAAAACATTTCATTGAATGCGATAGAAATTATGATGGAAAATTGAGCAACGAATCCTGAAAGGATGAAAAACGCTGCCATAGAATATATACATATGTGTACCTTCAATATTTTACAGGAGAGGATTGTACATCAGCGATATTCCTCTACACGATGCCACCAGGGATTTGGTTTTGATGTCTGAACAGTTTGAAGCCGACTATAAACTGACCAGAAACCTCGAGTTTCTGACTGATAAATTACAGCAGACTTATAGAGAGTTGGACAGCGAGAAAAAGAAAACTGACAGGTGAATAATGTGGGGCCAAATTCATCACCGGCAAACTTTGTATGATCTATTGCATGAAATAAATGAATTCATAGTGTAACTACAGAATTCACTTATAAAACAGCCATAATGATTGTTGATGGCAGCTAATTACACGTTATGAAAGCACGAACACTAACTTCATTTTAATTATTTCGTAAATGGTACAGTTCATATTCAAATGATTCTAGAGATTGTATGTTAATTGTGGTCATTTTTAATTGAAGATTCAATTTATTTGTGTTATTCTAATATTAGGTGTTATCAAACAATAACGCATGATTATCAAGTTCCATTCGAACACACTTATATGATCAACTTTAAAATTAATAGAATATTCCTTACAATAAATTACATGAAATTAAAATAATAAGATATCAAGAAGATAATTTCTGGAAGATTAATTGTACTTTTCTTCCACTCAGTTCAGTTCGTTTAAATTGATAATTAACTTCAATTATATTCATAAATTTCAGAAGCTCAAAGTAGAAATTTGATTCAATATAACATAAGGTTAGTAGATAATTTGATCCATTTTCGTAAATTTCTTTCCACATGACAACTATTTTCTCTAATATTTGTACCTTGAACAATGAGTTAAGCAAGTCGTATTTTTCTCTAAAATACATACTATTGCAGTATATCGAAGAAAAGCTGTCAGGTGCGCCTGTAGTTTTTTATCGGTTTTAAAACTCCTAAACCACGATTTTGGAAAATTTTCCTCGGTTAATATTGGTATCTCCAGCAGCTTCCATCGAGACGAATGAGCTGAAATTTGGTATGAAATTTGGGTGAATTTCGGCAGCAGCCAGGCCCCTCTTTCCCACTGGGCACAAGCCCAGGACCCCGCGATCGATAGGGCTCCCCTAGATCCTGCCAGATCACCAAAGGATAACCGACTTTTATTACCGAGAAATCAAACTACTATGACTGTCTACAATACTTTGCATGGTGAAGCTACTCTCGCCCAAGAATCAAACTTTCCGATTTCAGTTTGTTTAGATGAATTTAAATATATAAAAATAAAATTATTATGAAGACATAAACGAGAAGTGAAATGTCTTCATTCAACAGAATACTTGAAAAGTATTCATAGTGTGAATAGAGGAACTAATATTGTATTGTAAATATATCATATTTAGAAAGAAAAAAAATTGAAGACACAAATCCAAATGTAGAAATCAGTAAATCACATTAAGAATTTTTTTAAGCATGTGTAAATTGATTAAGAAGTGTATAAAGTTGATGTAGAGGTACATTCCTTCATTGGTTTCAACTTTTGCTACAACCACGATGCAATTAACAAACTTTTTTAAATAAAATAAATTATTTTCTACTTTTCAACACGGTTTCCTATTAAAGCGTGATTTTTCAAAAAATAATTCAATCTGTTAGAATCGCATCTCAACGCGATGCACTTCGCTCGAAAAATACGATCTGAGTGATATAGCTCTAGTGCTCACTAGTTTTGGTGGCTTAGTGTAGAGATTTCATGTTGCTTCTTAGGTTTTCTAACCTCAGATTCTCAAAATTGACTTAGGGGTTAAAAATGGTATGTAAAAAAAATTATGGGGAAAATACGACCTTAGAGAATGAGTTCTTTTGCTCACAGTTTTTTAAGAGTACCTTCCAATATATATATATATATATATATATATATATATATATATATATATATATATATATATATATATATATATATATATATATATATTTATATATATTTTTATATATATATATATATATATTTATATATATATATATATATATATATATATATACCATATTACCATATATATATAAAAATAACTGCCAAAAATTTTTATCAAATAGGATCAATTTAAGGGTTGTAGGCAAGGCAAAAAGTTAGATCTTCTATAGCAAAAACCTAAATATTTCGGTACATATCTGCACCATCTTCAGAGTCTGAAAAAACACATATGTTATATTTAAATATTAATCACATAGCTGTAAGTAATTGTGACATGTTAAAAATAGGATATGTACTCTAATATTATGTGTTTTTTCAGACCCTGAAGATGGTGCAGATATGAACCGAAATATATAGGTTTTTGCTATAGAAGATCTAACTTTTTTGCCTTGCCTACGACCCTTAAATTGATACTATATATATATATATATATATATATATATATATATATATATATATATATATATATATATATATATATATATATATATATATATATATATATATATATATATATATATATATATATATATATATATATATATATATATATATATATATATATATATATATATATATATATATATATATATATATATATATATATATATATATATATATATATGTTTTTTTTATTTATAGGTTGCTATACTCAGTTCTTCCTATCAGCGTAGCCAATGAACTGAGACACGAAAGGCCTGTTCCTGCGATGAGATACGAAAGTGTGACATTACTGTTCTCTGGAATAGTTGGATTTTCAGCTTTGTGCGCAGCAAATACTGACTCCAAGGGTGTAATGAAAATAGTTAAAATGCTGAATGAACTTTACACTCATTTTGACACACTGACAGATCCGAAGCGAAACCCAAACATTTATAAGGTAGAAATGAAATAGTTCTTTGTTATAGTCACCAACCAGAATTTTGCTCCTTTTTATAGTGAACAAAACATATCGTAAGATATATGAAAGTGATTCGTTCGGTTTATGAAAAAAAAAATCACGATTAATTGAATGATTCAGTTACATCAATCTTTTTGATTATGAATGATTGTAATATATTCAAAAAAAAAAAATATATATATATATATATATATATATATATATATATATATATATATATATATATATATATATGTATATATATATATATATATATATAAGGAAAATTTATTTTTTTATCGACCCTTTTATTCAATTTATAAAAGAACTGTCTCTTATATTATGCTAGCTGAATGTTTCTCTTTGTAGTTCGTGTTGTTATTATTTATAATGTTACTTAATTTTAAATCTTGACCACATTCCATGTCTATCTCTTGAAAAAGTCCACAAAAAACGGACGAAATATCGAGGAATAAAGACTAAGGATATAAATCTTGGTATCTGACCCCTCTCCTATAAATTTATATATATATATATATATATATATATATATATATATATATATATATATATATATATATATATATATATATATATATATACCTATATATATATATAAGCATATATTTAAATTATTCATGGCTGTGTTTTATCGTTATTTATTCATATTTTTTCATCAATAACAGTCCTTTTAAGTTTGAAAACTGACTTTATCAAATAGTTAACTTGAATTCTTATTTTTTTTTCATTTATTTATGAAACCGTTAATGTTTTACCTACAAAAAATCACTCAATTATATTTTTATTGGATCTCCTTAAATTTCACTTAGGTTGAGACTGTGGGAGATAAGTACATGGCGGTGAGTGGGCTACCAGAACCTTGCCCAACACATGCCCGTAATATCGCCAAGTTGGCCCTTGACATGATGGATGCAGTCAAAAATGTAATCTTGGACGGCGAGCCAGTCGTAAGTGGACTTAGGTTTGAAAATTAAAAACCTCTGCATAAATGAATAGTTATCTAAAATATAACTAAGAACCCAGTGGGACCTTCATTTATTCATATGGCCGATAACACATAACAAATAATGTTTAACATGTAATTTTACTAACTTAAATAAGAATTGTTAATAGAATCCAGTTTACTACATGATAATTTATCATTCATGAATATGAATTCATCAAGATAATCATAACCTCTTTCCTGAAGCAGAAAGTCAGTATTTCGAAAATATTCAATAAAATCAAACTGAGCAATTCAATATCGTACGAACCGAAAAAAAAAATTTCACTCTGTACACGATGTATAGAAAGTATTGACTGATATAGAAAACATAAACTAAATTTATTTTTCACTTGTATATAATATGTTTATTTCACCTTGGATACGGTTGCTATAAACACACTCATTATGCCCTAGGCCATTATGCCCGCATTTGCGGGCATAATGGATTCAAAACGCCCGCTTATTGTACTAGGAGAAATTAAGCAAATTTCATTGATTTAATACTTCATAATCCTTGTCGTATACGACTCTGGATTTCTCCGGCAATGAATTATTCGCAGCTTTGGCTGCATTTTCTATGATATTCTTGGGTAAATTCATTTTCATTTCCATTATTTCTATAAGACTACACAGAGAAAGCAGCATGACATTCACTGAATATGATGACAAAAATATTCACAAACGTCAAAATATCAACAAATGACATGCCTACTATGAGAAGGAACATAGATAGGAGCAATGAAACGATTTTAAAATCGCTTTTTCATCATAATATAATAATTTTTTCGTGAAAAATAAAATCTTGTATGCACCGCGTGCGTTACTAGATCCTTATGCCCATCGGGCAACATTCATCCCTCGGGCCAGAGGCCCTCGGGCCGAATGTTTCCCTCAGGGCATAATGATCTATATAACGCACTTGGTACATAAATAACTAATGTCTTTTTCCGCAAACGTCAAAAAATGACGACTTTTTAACCTCAGTTCTTAATGTTGAAGTATGATTTCACAGACGTCATTTTGTTTTACTTTTTTATCCAGCCGTGAGCGTACAAAAAAGTACACTATTTTTACGCTCACGGCAATTTCAAGAACGTCGGGCGGCTTACAATTGGGTTTTGAATCCGGTATAATCTAATCTATGTGTGGTACAAAGACATTCAATATGGCTGAGTATTCATAAGAATAATTAGCCGTCTCAGAAGTGGACATTGCCTCACTCCAGTATATCTCAGTAGAATTGGTCTGAAACAAGACCCTTTGTGCAATTGTGGCGAACCTGGTAATATGGATCATGTAATCCTCTCCTGTAGCAATTACAGACACGAATGTGAAAATCTCTTGCTAAATATTCAGAAAACATTAAATTATAATCAACCTTTTAACGTCGCCTTCTTATTATCGCTCAATAGTATTGATGTCTATAGAATTTTAGTCGATCATATTCTTGCTGTTAAATTAAAAAATTGATTCTGCATTGTAGATCCTTCATTCCTTATGTCTATACTCTTGTTATGCCTACTCTCTCCGTGACTCATTTCTTGTTTGTGTATGAAGAATAAAATCGTCTCGACGAGTCCCTTGACGTTTTGTATCCTTGTTTATTACCTAGATAATCTTAAATTATTTTTTGTGTTCATCAGTAATATTGTGGAAATTTCCGGCTTTACATTATATAAAATTTCTTTTTTTTATCATTTATAAATATTGATACTCTATTAGAAATAGGTTGGCTAATGACTCCCCGTCGAGGCCATATTTTAAATTTGAAAAAAAAAATCTAATCTATAAGAAAAATTGTATATATTTTACTACAACAAGTTATTCCTTAATACTCTGGTATTAACACACAAAAATGCACAGTCCTATAATGAGTAGATAAGTGACTTTAAATGTTTCTGACAATTATTTTGTTGAATTGTCAAATTTGTGTTGCCTTGACACCTACAAAACCAGTAAGCAAAGCAAGCTAGTTTTAAATTTTTTCACATCTAATCCTTTTTTTAAATATTATCTTAATTCTATCGTTTGAACACCGTTTGCGGAAAAAGTTCCATGTTTTATTCGGAGAAAAGCACTTTTTGTAGCTCCTCTAAAATTGTCACTGCGTTTAGTCGACAAACATTTAGACTCGCCACAAAAAGTATCACTTTTACTCCTAATAAAACAATATAGGTTTCAAAAAAAATAATTTCCCTCTGTACACGATTTAGGGTAAAGGGGGGTAGGTTCGGACAAGGGGCACCTCCGGACATTTCATATTTACCGCCTTCCGGAAGGTGTAGTGGATTAATATTCTAGGATTTGTTAGTAGTGGCTCCTAGCGAAACCTTGCGCCGATAGTCGGAAAGTTTTCCTGGGTAAAGGCGTGAAGAGTTTCAGTGCTATTCAAAGTAAGTATTGCATTACTTCATGATAATGAAACACACTTTTCCATATCGTAATATTTCACTTTTCAATTTTTTCCTGCTACACAATCGGCTTTTGTGCATAACATAGCCTATATTTCACTTCCTGCCAACAGAGGAAAATATCAATTGGGTTAGTCTGAAAATGTTTCCAGTAGATGGGGCAGGTTCGGACATTTGAATTGGGGCACATTCGGACTGTCCGGAAGTGCCCCATGGACGTGTCCGAAGCTGTCCCATTGATATTTATATTGAATAAACTGTATTTGTCTCTTACTAAGTGAGTATTTTTTTTTGTTAAGAATGGTCAGGGCATACATCAGGAAGACGAAAAAACCAGAAATTCCAGAGGAAACGATCAAAATTATCGTTTCAGATGTAATTTCGAAAACAATGTCAACTGCGACAGGCCGCAATTACATTTGGCATAAAGAAGTCCACACTCCATGGTGAAGTTACCCTAACCACAAAGCGAGGATCCTTGTCATAATAGTATAATAAAACAAGCAATCAAGAATCACCTAGTTGTTCAAAATCTGTTACACGCCAGGTATTTTCAATGAAAGAGGAAATTCAACTGGAAGAATAGCTTAAGAAATCTTCCCAAACTCTGGACTGTTTAACGTATGTACCTACGCGAAAATTTGCCTATGAATATGCATTCAAACCGCAAAAGATTTTCTTTTCCAAATGGCATGAACAAAAGATGACCGATACCGAATGAATGAAGTCTTTTATGAAGAGTCACCCACAACTTTCACTTCAAAAGCCTGAAAATACAAGTGTTGCCAGAGCGTCTGCCATCAACAAGCATAATGCTGAAAATTTTTTTAAATACTACGCCGAGATTCAAAATAAATATAAATTCAAACTAAGCCGTATATGGAACACCGATGAAATCGGTGTTTCCACCATGATGCAGGCACCCAGAGTCATTGCCAAGAATGGAAAAAGGGTTGTTGGTCAATGCGTTTCTGCTGAAAGAGGCACACTTATGACATGATACCTGGGTCATTAATGTCTCAACAACAACCTAGACCAGCTAGATCAGAACTTAGACGAGATGGATCATCAAGCTCACATAAAGCTTCCATATCTACAATGACTAGCGCAAGCAAGACTTCATATCCTAGCTACGATATTGATCTCAATCAAGCTTCTGGATCTATAATGACAAACAATTTATTATAATTTTAAGAATACAATGTTGTTTGCTATGATTCTAATTTTTACTGTTCTGTGTCCGAATGTACCCCGTGCATATCCGGAAGTACCCCAGGTTGAGGCACTTTCGGACAAATGTAACTTTTTGTAATATTTGTTTTTACAGAAAAACCGTCGGTTGTTTTTTAAGCTCGGCTCTTAAAAGAGATGCATAACATACCAAAGCACCTGGTAACATATGTTTCTTATCCCGCATTCTTGAAATGCGATTTTAAACTTTCCTTAACCAAAACCGTCCGAAGGTGCCCCCCTCTACCCTACTTATAGAAAGTATTGACATATAGACAAGATATACGAAATATGTCTTTATTGATAATTCTCAAGGTACCTACCTACTTATATAATAAAAATCCATTAAAATATTTGATAATAGAAATGACGAGGGGAGTCGTGGGACACTCTGTTGAAACAAAAATCCATATAAATTGTGTATTTAATATCAGGTATAATAAAATAAATTAACAATATTTGAAATAATTTCAAAATAACCAGAATTATTCAAATTAGGATTCATATATTACTTCCAGGGCAAATGGAAACTATTTAGAACAAGGATCATTTCAGTGGTACAAAGTTCATTTAGAATTTAATCGAATGATAACAATATTCTCATAAGTTCCATGTTCAATGTAACATAATTGCTGGTAATAATATGAACATGAAAAGATATGTGGAAACAATGAAAAATTGTTCTTTCCTAATCATGCGAAAAATATGGGTTATATTGCATAATTACGTGGGATTTTTGTAATTCTGCAGATAATTTTATTCTTCATATTGAAAAAATTTTTTTTCCATATGCTTGTTATTCATTCCCATCCCTGATTGTTATAATAATAGATAGTAGGTATGAAATATTTGTTTCAGTTGTTATTTAAAAGTATTAAAGGTTTAATGAATTACGAGGCACAATTTATTACATAGGTATTCTTTAATGAAGCATACAGTACCACGTCTGGGTAATGCCTGACTGGTCAATATATAAAGAAATAAAACATATGCTGCCATATGTTACAGTAGGTTATTTGTGAAAATTTTAATCAATTATGCATTTCAAAATCGAAAATAGTTTAAAATTCAAATATTTAGTTTATTATAGTATCCGTAATTAGACAAGCCACTTTTTTGGAAGGGTCGCCTTTCAAAACACATATGATACGCACTTACGAATACAGCTGACCTTTGGACTGTTACGATATTTTTCATAAAAATTAGAAACAGTACGCGAAATAATATTGAAATTTTGAAATTCACAAGTAAATTTACATTTTTTTGCAGAAAATAACTGTAGGAATACATTCAGGTGAAGTTGTCACTGGTGTCATTGGTCATCGTATGCCCAGGTATTGCCTTTTCGGCAATACAGTCAATCTAACTAGTCGGACGGAGACAACTGGCAGCCCTGGAAAGATAAATGTTTCAGAAGATGCTTACAAGTAACAAATCGATAGTACGGAATATACTGTATGTAATTTATGATTTTTTTTTCAGAATTTTATGCCAAAAGGATAACTTGGACAAAGAATTTCTTTTTGAATACAGAGGTCCAATCATTATGAAGGGAAAATCTGAACCTATGGACGTTCACTTTTTGTCTAGAGTCAACAACTAGAATGAATCCCTGTATATCAATATCAACAATAACATAATACATTACTTATATACAAAGTGTGACAGGTACGCAAGTTTATATATATATATATATATATATATATATATATATATATATACATACATATATATATATATATATATATATATATATATATATATATTTATTTATTTATATATATATATATGTATATATATATATATATATATATATAATATATATATATATATTATATATATATATATATATATATATATATATATATATATATATCTATATATATAAACATATATACTAAAAGAAATAACAGCCGACAGTTACAAATTGAGACTCAAAATAGCAGGTATACGGCTAAAAGTGATTAGGAGCATATGTAAAATGAACTTATCTGATTGTTGTTAATGCTTAACTGTATAATAACTTATAGTGGAGTATTATATAATTATTGTAGATGTATAGAAAAATATTCGATAAATTAATCGAAACGTCGACTTATATATCCATGGTATTTCTTTCATAAGCTCCTTATTAGCCGTATATCAATTTATTTCGATTTTTTCATTTGTACTGTGTTTTACTTTTTTCGTTTATTTAACAGATGATTCAGATAATTTTGTTTCCTGACAAGTTTTGAAAAATTCAAAATCTTTTCAATAATCATTTTTCGAATCTGAATCGTTCATCATTGATAATAAAAGAAAAATTAGTTCATCTAATTCTATATATATATATATATATATATATATATATATATATATATATATATATATATATATATATATATATATATATAAATTTCTATATATATATATATATATATATATATATATATATATTTATATATATATATATGTATTATATATATATATATATATATATATATATATATATATATATATATATATATTTTTTTTTTGTTTGAAAAATCAGATTCTATCAACCAATAAGATGTTAATATTCTGAAACATTCAAAAATAAGAAACTCAGTGTTGTTATCCTGATTTGATTATTTCATTTTAATCACAATGAAGAAATTACAAGCTTGAAAATATTCTCAATTGAAAAATTACTTTCCTTGATCGTCCCGATGAAACTACACTATACTTGAAGTACATGAAATAATAAACTATTAAACAATTATATATATATATATATATATATATATATATATATATTTATATATATATACAGATATATATATATATATATATATATATATATATATAATTGCTCTAAAATACTGAAATCTTTCCTATAATTCATCTGTAAGGGCTAAGCTTGATGAATTTGTGATCAGAAATCATGAATCATTTTCTTTCTACCTTCAGGAGGTGAATGTTAAACCACTAAGGATTAAATTGACTGGTTTGGTATTATTGGACACGCGTCACATATCAATCGATTGCAGTGACCAAATTAATATAAACCATTTTGTATTGTTAAGCATAAGATATATTAATTTGATCATTGCAATCGATTAGTATGTAATACATATGAGTGTCTAATAAGACCGAATTAGATATATATATATATATATATATATATATATATATATATATATATATATATATATATATATATATATTAAAATATTTATTCTTAAGCCAGAATATATGTGTGATAATTTTTGAAATCTTTTTTGGGGATGTGGCTTAGATAAAGTAGATGTCACTTCTTTTTTTTTCTATATAATCATTTAATTTCTTCCTACGTTTCGGCTTCGTGGAGCCTTTTTCAAGGACTACAATGGAGAGGAAAAAAAATTATTGTCACCAATGTCAATGACATTGGTGACAATAATTTTTTCTTTTATATGATTATATAGAAAAAAAAAAAAGTGACATCTACTTTATCTAAGCCACATCCCCAAAAAAGATTTCAAAAATTATCACACATATATATATATATATATATATATATATAGTCCTTAAAATTATTCAATTTATGGACAGAGCGAAATACTGAACAATGTAAAATATAGAAATAAAAACATATCAAGCGAAAAAACTTAAGAACGAAACAATGTGAAACATAGTGTTAGAGAATTTAAAGTGTCAGTGTTCCCTAGATCGTATTTCACCGTATCGCTTTCAGGGTACTTGTGCTCATCAATACTCAGAACTTGAAAACACATGGCCCTTTTTTAGGACCATAACAAAGTATAGAGACGAGTGAGGGGGCGAGTGAGGGTGAATACGTGTCTCGAAATCTACCACAAGTGAATTCGTAACATTTCAGCAAACAATCAGACAGGTCGTGACAAACAGTCAAGTTTATACAAACAGTATATTCTATAGCATTTCAGTTGTACGGAATTTATAAACAGTACAATAAATTATTCATAATAATTCAATCTGTAACAACTGAATAAAGTTATTTAAGGCAGAATCTCTTTTAACCAAAAAAGGAGATTTTAACAGTGAAATTCAACGTACATATAATACAGAATCTCTCAGAATCCATCTGGAAATTTAAACACATAGATATAAAAACATATCAAACCACATATATGAAACGATGAATTATTTCAATATCATGGGCCAACGCGACATTTCGATAAAATTATATTTTTCTCCGATCGTGGGAAAAGTGACACTATTTTGACCTGTTTTCTATGCGCAAAGCTCAACATTCCAGAATAGTGGTCAGTTGCTAAGCAATTAGAAAATAACAGTGCGGTAATATTCTTACCGCACTGCTGTAGCGTGCGGTAATGTTACAAATGGATTATTACATTGAAATGAAACAGAATATGGTTTTAATTTTTATAATTGTTGTTGATATTTACATATTTTGTATCCTGTAGTTTGACGTTTTAAAAATGCTCTCAGTTTTTGGTACTGGGCAATATTGATATTATTTTTAACAGACAAAGTTGATCGAAGAATGGAATAATGTGCCCACAACGTCGAAGATTTCATTTTTTTAGCCAATTCAGCAACATACGCCATCAGTACATTCTCAGAAAAGGATACACTGTTGTTTTTTCTACAAAAATTAATGAAGCGTTGGTACGCAAGTTCATACTTCTCTCTGGATTTCGCCGGAAGTAAATTAAGTGAAGCCGCATTCGCGGCTTCTACTAGTTCAGGAGCCGTGCAAGACAACAAATAATCACTATCAGTGTTCATGTTTAATAATTCTTTTTTAATTCCTTATAAAATACAACGAATCAAACAAAACCGGCTTTGAAATTAGTTTACTTTTGTCAAAATAGAGTAATTTCCATGGTTACTACTTCTATATTTCAATATGAACATAGAGAAACCTATTTAAACTTACTTGATTACATCTTGGATGAAATATTTTTCAATTAATTAATTTTTTAAGTGTAAATCAACGATCGGAGAAAAAATAGTATGTATAATTCGTGGGAAAAGCATATTCCCAAACTCCTGTGTTACCAGACTCGTCGCTACGCTCCTCGTCTAGTAATTATCACAGTCGTTTGGGAATATTATGCTTTTCCCACTAATTATACAATATACTATTTTCATGAAAAGAGAGATGAGCTGTGAGTGTCGATAAAGACAAACGTTATTTTGTCCAAACGTCGCATAGAATTCAAAATGTGGAAATTCATCATTTCAAACATTCATCTGTGGAGACTTATGAACATTATTAAAAAATTTGCAGCTGGATACAAAATACTATCACACGTAGAAAAAACTTCCAATATTACCTGAATGTTTTCGAAAAATGTATAGAGAAGTAGAATTCGAGAAACATAAATTGAATTGTAATTATTCCCAAATTACTTTTATTATTCTCTCACCACATTTCCAGACGTATAATTTTCTATTAATTCAGTAAAGATAATGACAGTATCGCTACACAGCACATCAATAATTTGATGACTGTCACAAAGCCACACGCAGGTGGGTGACAATCATTATGAAAAACGCTTTTTATTTTTAATGGAAACCATAGGGCACGAGCCATTCGTTCATTAAATTAGACGGATGTTTTACAGATGTTCTAATCTTTTCACTTTCAGCTGGTTATCATCAGGAACCACCAGGGGTGCATGGTGCGTGTTGTATTTTAACACCAACGTACAGGTTTATTGAATTATACTACATCTGTCCGATGGATCAAAAGCACTGTTGGATAGAATCGAAATTATTAAATTGTTATTTTTCACGAAGATTCAATTATAAATCAGTAGGAATTAATTTGAATACCACCCCCCGAATGCCCATTCGGCGGAAATGATGCAGGCATAAATACACAACTCTGTTATGTTTTGGTGTCTCGTGCAGATTACGTATTATTTTTTGAATACCTAGTAGAAATTTTAATTGTTTTTTTCATTGAAATGGAATTCTCTTCTCTTTTGCTACAAAGTAGTAACTTCGTCGATGAATAAATAAAATCATTAATCTAAAATTCGTGACGAAACATCAAGTTTTTCATAAATTTGGCCTACACTAACCTGTCCGACATAAACATCATTCATATTTATGTATATATATATATATATATATATATATATATATATATATATATATATATATATATATATTATATATATTATATATATATATATAAATATATATATATATATATATATATATATATATATGCCTCCAAATCGGAGGCGAATTAGTAAAATGCGGGGGAGAAATCGGTTTCTCATGTTTTCTGTTTCGTTAGGTCGTAGAGAGCCTGTAGGTAAAATCCTGGATGGAGGCTATTTCGATACATACACGTAAATATATACAAATTAGTTGTACAAAATCCCGAGAGAGGCACGTCGATAACATACGCTTATACACGATAGCAGGTGTGTATATGCTTAATTCGCCTCTACTCATTCTCTATAACTACTCTTCTAACATGCCTCCAAGATCTGGCAACGTGGCATGAAGGTGATTTGATTCAAATTCATATTCATATATACAAAAAATAATTAAACACACATAAATATGAATTCTCAGATTCCAGGATCTTCTAGTAGGCAGAAATGAATACACATCAACAAAATTGTTGAATCTAATAAACTGATATTTGTGAATTAAATATAAAATTCGGTATAAAAATAATTGCAGGATAATACGCGAAATAAGAATATGTTATAATAAAAAGTTTGAAAAAATCATTTTCTTTTGCTCACAAGATGAAAATGTTAAGATATTATATGTTAGTGGAAAGTGAAATTAGAGAAAAATTTAATTTGGTAAGATGTTTTTTTGTATTTCATTTTATTATTTATCTAGAACGGGTAGTGTTGTTCTGCATATATATATATATATATATATATATATATATATATATATATATATATATATATATATATATATATATATATATATATAATCTTTTGATAATTATTAGCAATAACAGGCTAGTTGAATCTCAAAAAACTCGATTTTATTAAAAAAGTTGACGTTTCGCCATGACATTCGTGCTTTATCAAAACTTTTTGAAAAAATTGAAATTTCTTTGACATTTATTGATTTTGAAAAAATTTGAATAGAAAAAGACTATCATGTCTCACTAGAATTTTTTTCGGCTGTGACCGTTCTTTGTTATTTATTACGTGCTATTCAGTCCAATATTAACATTCAAATCTGTTATTATTAGATGGTAAGGGAAACCACAGAAACCTTTACCCACGTAATGTTCGAAATAGGTTCAAATTATAATAATAATATATATATATATATATATATTGTTATTATTATAATTATTATATATATATATATATATATATATACATAATTGAATATTCATTTGTGCTGAATATGTGCACTGTGTATGATAAAGATTATCAATAATTAAACGTTGGGAAATTCATTCGAAAATAATGATTGATCATTTCAATCCTCCAATAGAGCTAATTTCATGAGACGATTTGGAATTCGCTTTTATACTCCTAGGGAGAATGTTAGATAATTCGACATCGGTGCTGCACAAAATGGAAACACTAGACAGCATGTATTGTTCTTCAACAAGCTCATCAGTAGTAAGTATAAAGTATCTAGTACATATAGTTTTATACCACTATCATAATGGTGGATGAGATAAATGCCCTAACCTAATGGTGGATGAGCTTTCGTTCAAAACAACATCCTCCTACTCTATTTATGTAGCTTGTTGAAGATCTTGTTTTACATTGTGAACTGAGGAAGCTACAAAGTAGTAAAGAATTGAGATGAAAAGCGTAATATCAGTTAGAAGAAATACGTCGTTGCTTCAAGTTCTATATACAATTTGCATCATGTTGAAACAAGTGTATCAACAGAGCCGGAACTAGGATTCTAGCGCCTGTGGCAAATTTTCAAAATGCGCCCTTGAAGAAATTCATTTTTCAATAAATACATGTTTTTTCATAATTGACATTTATTGATTATATTTTGAAGAACTTTTTTATTCACAATAATCTCCCATATTTCTTAAAGGGTAATGAACAAAAACTCAATCAACAAAATGAATAGAAAACGATAAAAAAATAGTTATTTATTCTCAAAATAATATATACTGTTATTAACTCCAACTAAGTTCAGACTATGTGTTGAGCAGGGAATGAATCTTGCGAATTCGCTGTTATTTAAAATTCTAGTTTTAACACCTTTATATTTACCTGCCATATTTCCAGCATTATCATAAGATTGGCCTCTAATATTTATAACTTTATAAAACATTAACCTCTAATATTTCCTATATCTAATCCATCCGCTTTAAATTTTTCCTCTATCAGTTTAGCAAGAGCTTCTCCAGTATGTTCATTAGTTGTTATAAAATCAAGAAAACTTTCTTCAATACTAATAGTACACTTATCGGAATAAATTTAAACATATCTGCATATTTGAGTCATCTGTTCTAGATGTGATACCTCTGGTGTACTGTCAAACAAAAATTGAAAAACATGTGGCTTTCTGTTATATGGCTATGATGTGTTTCCTAATTTTTGTGGAAACCAAAATGTATCAACTCATCTTGTATCTTATGAGAGAAATAAGAAATCTGATTGTTATTATGTGTCTCTATGTGATTTTTCATTATAGGGTCATAATGGCTTTATAAGCTCAATTGTGCTCAAAATTTTCCACACAATTTGTTTCTCCTATTTTT
Organism: Cynegetis impunctata; assembly: GCA_030704885.1. Lineage (NCBI taxonomy): Eukaryota > Metazoa > Arthropoda > Insecta > Coleoptera > Coccinellidae > Cynegetis > Cynegetis impunctata. The sequence continues at coordinate 392,574 of JARQZK010002190.1, forward strand.
TCAGAAGTACCCCTAAGAGCATCATTATTCTTAACTCAAGTTGAAAGAATCGCATCCAAGATTAACCTTTAAGAAATTGCCAGCTTCCATTTCTGTTTCTCATCATGATCATTTTCTCGCAAATGATCATCTATGAATCCGCAATATTCAAACTCCGTTCAAAACAATCGCAATTCATGTAGTTTTTCCTATGACTTAAAGAAACTTCATGACAGGGTAGTGACGGATTGAGATGTTGGCCAGTCTCGATAGCCTGTAGTCCAAAAATCTTTTTTTCCAGAAAAGAGCAAGCAGGGAAAGCAAAATAAATCATCCATCCTCTTACAATAAATAAGCCAGTTTCTTGCAACCTATCTCCATTTGGCAAAATCTTCAAGAACCCATCTTTTTATCAAAACGGTCGATCACCGTCACTTAAAGGATAAAAAGTCGAGATCATCGCCTAATTCAGGTCCCCGTCGAAGAAATATTTTGATATTTTTTTTTCCTAATTTTTCCATATTGTAAGGTCATTGAAATCAACTAGATCAAGTGGTTTCCTTAGTAAACTCCTGAATTCTTCCGAAAGAATTTTTTTTTGTTCAGTACTTGAAGAAGTAGAAGGAATACTTTTTGCAACATGGGCGTCATTCGCGGAATCACTTCTTGTCGGGACAATAACCGCTTCACTCTTGAAGTAACTTGAGATATCACTTGTGTTTTTTTTAAGTTCTGATAATGTTTGATCTCTTATCTTCCGAAACTGTGATCCTGATAATTTTTTCGGAGGCATTTCATTTGGTTGTAACAAGCTGAAAATGAGAATCCTCATGAATAACATAACTTGGCGCGGAAAATTGGCTCGGACTCATTCAATTAGTCAAACATACCTGATTGAGAACTATTTTCCTTTCCAGCACGAATATTTTCCAGGCCGATAAGACGGTAAAAGGTGAAAGAATAAAGAATTGCACCATATTACTGACCTGAGTAGTGAAAACACGAGTACGGGGTACGAGTGTGCACTGTGAACTGTGAACGATACGATAAACGACACAGCTGAACAAAATTCTGTTTTAGCAATATCACGTGATCAGGTCGTCTAGCAACCGATTAGGATGGAATTACCGCATAAGTGGAAGGAGAGTTTTTATGTGCACCGAGTCGTGTTTCGCGCCATGTATCATTTTCTAGGATTTTGCTCCGTTTTGGCGGTTTTGGTAGCGTTCGTTAACTACGTGTCACTCAACTTTGTAAACTGGTAAATACGCCACTCTGAAATACAGAGCTTGTAGTTAATCTTTATTTAAAATAGAATATATCATATTTCACATTTTGCGCCCCTAGGTCGTTTGCGCCCGTGGCAAATGCCTCCTTCGCCACGCCCACGATCCGGCTCTGTGTATCAACCAGTACAAATCAATGCAAACTCAATAGGAACTATAAAACTTTTCAAATTTCCTCATAGCAAGATGAGGTGAGCATATTCACGAAAATCAAAACAAATAAGCGTGTAGATATGAGCAGTTATTATTGTGTCAATATTAATACACAAGGGTTTGATTGAACTATGTCTTATAACAATGAAGTCATCATTTTAGTCTTATTTTCCCCCAAAATAGTAGACAATTGCACTGTATCGAAAGTCATCAGTGAAGTGCGGGAGTGTGATATTCCTGATATATATATATATATATATATATATATATATATATATATATATATATATATATATATATATATATATATATATATATATATATATATATATTTATATTTATTATTCATAATCTCTCCTTTTTACGATTTGCAATTCTCATCGGACCAAATGGATTTGAATTTGGGATCTTGTGTGTTTCATGATGCACAACAAAACTGTCAAAATTTGAGTGTATTCTAACAAAATGCTCGCATCTTAAAACTTCGAGTATTAAAGTTTCTCAAACTGTTGGCAAAATATATGAAAATCCAACATAATATAGGGTAGCTTTTTGAATGGTTTTGATCACCTCCAAACCTCCTACAAATTGAGTTAGAGGGGTACGTAGATTGAGTTGTTGGAAGTATGGAAAGATAAATGTATTCTTCCAATCGCCATAATTTTTATGTAGAGATTTGTTGAAAATTATATATATATATATATATATATATATATATATATATATATATATATATATATATAATTTTCAACAATATATATATATATATATATATATTTATTCGAATTGTTGTTGCCTGTGATTTATTTTTAATCTCTTGATAATTATTAGCAATAACAGGCTGGTTGAATCTTAAAAAACTCGATTTAATTAATAAATTGACGTTTCACTATGACATTCATAGTTATTCAAAACTTTTGAACAAAATTGAAAATTCTTTGACATTTATTGACTTGATGAAATTGAATAGAAAAGATTGATCTGTCTTGTTAAAAATTCTTTCAGTCTAATATTAACATTCAAAATTGTTTCATTAGAAGGCAAGGGAAACTACAGAAACCTTTACCTATGTAATGTTCGAAAATAATAATAATAGGGTACTATTTATTTAACAGAAAGAAATTAGTCACGGGAAAATATTAAAAAAGTAGAGCAGAATTATTGGTATAGAACGTTTATATGGAAGCAGCCGTTGACACGTGTTTCGGACTCTTTGGTCCTCATCAGAACGGCGTAGCTAAGTATTGGATTGAAAATTTGGAGATGAAAATAGTTTAATAAATAAAATCCTCTGTTATGGAAGAAAATCACTTATTTGTGGTTTATTGTTTGAACTCTCCGGTATGGGAGATTTGGTCAAATTTTGCCACGAAGGGATTTTCTTCCATAACAGAGGATTTTATTATAAAAATTTCATTAAAAACGGCTACTTCCATATAAACGAACTATACCGATAATTTTTGCTTTACTTGTTTAATATTTTCCCAAAACTAATTTTCTTTTTTAATATCAATTTACTCTTTCTAAGATCTCTCGGTTGGAATTAATCGCCTCCGTGGCAAAGTTTGACCAAATCTCCCATACCGGAGAGTTCAAACAATAAACCACAAATAAGTGATTTTCTTCCATAACAAAGGATTTTATTTATTAAACTATTTTCATCTCCATATTTTCAATCCATTCTTTAGTAACGCCGTTCTTATGAGGACCAAATATTCCGAAACACGTGTCAACGGCTGCTTCCATATAAACGTTCTATACCATAATTCTGCTCTACTTTTTTAATATTTTCCCGTGACTAATTTCTTTCTGTTAAATAAATAGTACGCCTATTATTATTATTTTCGAACATTACATAGGTAAAGGTTTCTGTAGTTTCCCTTGCCTTCTAATGAAACAATTTTGAATGTTAATATTAGACTGAAAGTATTTTTAACAAGACAGATCAATCTTTTCTATTCAATTTCATCAAGTCAATAAATGTCAAAGAATTTTCAATTTTGTTCAAAAGTTTTGAATAACTATGAATGTCATAGTGAAACGTCAATTTATTAATTAAATCGAGTTTTTTAAGATTCAACCAGCCTGTTATTGCTAATAATTATCAAGAGATTATATATATATATATATATATATATATATATATATATATATATATATATATATATATATATATATATATATTTATATACGATGATGTATTGATATCTAGTTAGCCTAGACCAGTTCCCTACATAAACAAAATATTGCGTTACCATAGCAACGGACAATAACTTATTAGAAGTGTCAGTATAAAGTTTGACTTCAAGAAAGTAAACCAGAGTTACGCAATAAATTTTTTTTAAAATATGTCCACCGAAGTTGTGAAAATCGAAAAATTGGAGTATCGAGCCATCATCAAGTACCTGTATTTAAAAGGGTTAAGAGGTAAGCAGATTTACGAAGATAAGCTTAATACCCTTAATACCCCAATGTCCTTCGTATGAACCGTGAAAAATTGGACTGCAAGCTTCAAAAGAAGTAAATTTTCCATTGAAGATGATGACCGATCGGGAAGGCCAGTTTCTGTGTCAGTCCCCGAAAATATCGATGCAGTTCATGACATGATTTTAACAGACCGTCGAATTGGGCTAAAACGGATATCTGAAGCTCTGAATATTTCATACGAACGCGTTCATCATATAGTTCACGTCAATTTGGACATGAGATAAATTGATGCAAAATGGATCCCCAAATGTTTGAATGTTGAGCAAAAGTGTGCGAGGGTAGTACCATCGCGTTCGATATGTGCTCGATTTGAAAACGATGTGGACTTCTTAAACCGAATTGTTACTATGGATGAGACTTGGGTACATTTATACGATCCAGAAACGAAGCAACAATCGATGGAATGGCGACACTCCGGGTCTCCAAGACCTAAGAAGTTTCGTGTCCAAACATCTGCTGGAAAAGTTCTTGCTTCAAATTTTTGGGATTGCCATGGAGTAATCATGATTGCTTTTGGACAAGGGTAGAACAATAACTGGAGATTACTATTCGACATTACTGACCACTCTACGGGAAAAAATTAGAGGGAAAAGACGCGGAAAGCTATCCAAAGGTGTTTTGTTTTTGCAGGACAAGGCCCCTGCACACAAATCTCATGTTGCCATGCAAAAAATCCGTGATTTAGGGTTTGAATTACAAGAACACCCCCCTTATTCACCAGATTTGGCTCCGTCCGACTATCATCTCTTTCCTCAACTGAAAAAAAGTTTAAATGGTCGTAAATTTTCTTCCAATGAGGAGGTAATAAAAGCTGTGGAGGTCCGGTTTGCAGAGCAAGATGAAACATTTTTTTTGAAAGGTCTAGAGACGTTGCAGGTTCGCTGTAATAAATGTATACAATTAAGAGGAGAATATGTTGACTAATAAAATATTTTGACATTGAAATTTTGTTTGGTTCTATAGTAGGCTAAGAATTTTTCAATATATCCTCGTATATATATATATATATATATATATATATATATATATATATATATATATATATATATATATATATATATATATATATATATATATATATATATATATATATATATATATATATATATATATATATATATATATATATATATATATATATATATATAATTATATATATATATATAGGTATATATATATATATATATATATATATATATATTATTTTTGGATAGATCTTCTTGCTTGCAATCTGGAAATAACAATGCCCAGAAACGGTGATAATTATCATAATCACATGAGACCCGTATACATACATAATACTGCTTTTCAAAAATTCCTCAGTTATAATTTCCTAAAATGTTTCTCTAACCGTCAGTTCAGATATAGAAAGCACTAAATATTTGAACATAGGATGTAGTTAATTCTACGTCAATGTAAAAGTCACGTGAAACTCATTTAAATGTGGGAAAGTTATATCAGACTAACTCATTATTTATAGGTGCATTACCGGATTTTGGCTACGCTATGGTGGATGAACATAACCGTCGTTCTCAACCAAGCGTGGAAGGACAACGATATTGTACACAGTTCATCTGTGAACGCGATTTTAGTGTACGTCCGTTGAAATTCGTAGATGAAAGTGCATGAATTCTGGTTGAGTGATTGGGCAGGCGATGGATCCAATGAGAATTAGTCAGATGAAGTATCAATACAGTCAAGATATAATGTTGTAATGATACATAACTATATATATATATATATATATATATATATATATATATATATATATATATATATATATATATATATATATATATTTATATATATATATAGTATCTAGGGCTCACCCTAGACTCAAAACTACTCTGGAACATGCACGTAGAAAAGATCGTTAACAAGGCAAAATCATCACTGATGGTGTGCAGAAACATCGCAGGAAAAACGTGGGGCTGTAACCCATCAATACTGCGATGGATGTACACCATGATAATGAGACCTATGATCACCTACGGAGCAGTAGTGTGGTATGGCAGAACCGAACTCACCACAGCAAAGAAAACCTTGGAGAAAGTGCAAAGACTAGCATGTCTTTGTATAACAGGAGCAATGAGATCGACTCCAACAGCAGCACTAGAGGTCATTCTGGACCTCACTCCTCTCCACATCACGGTGAGGAGAACTGCTTGGGGAGCAAACCTCAGGTTGACTAAAGTTGGACTCAAAGGTGCTGCATACGGTACAAGGGACTCAACCCTTATCGGAAGTGCACACCTTGCTGACCTCCCAACTGATGAAATTACCAGGAAATTTAGTTTCAAGAAATTATTTCGAACAGAACTAAATACCAAGAAGGAATGGAGCATAGAATCCATTCGAGCACTGGAGAAGAATACCATAATATGGTATACGGACGGGTCTAAAACTCCCGAAGGAACTGGAGCAGGAGTCGTTGGGCCTCGTACCAAATACTCAGAACCCATGAGCCAGTTCCCCAGTATTTTTCAAGCGGAAATTCACGCCATAGAAAGGTGCATTCAGTTCAACCTCGATAGGAAATATCGGAACAAGGAAATTGCGATCCTCTCCGATAGCCAATCAGCCATCAAAGCGTTGAGCTCTTATAACATCAACTCAAAGATGGTTTGTGAATGCCTAGACAAACTAAACGATCTGGGCAGGAACAACAAAGTGATACTCCTCTGGGTGCCGGGGCACGCCGGAGTGAAAGGTAATGAACAAGCAGACACCCTGGCACGAAAGGGTGCGTCAACGCCACTGATCGGGCCAGAACCTTTCTGCGGACTTGGAAAATCTTACTTCCAAGTAGAACTCAATAAAGCTGAAGAAGCAATGAGAGCAACATACTGGCAAAGACTTCCAGGACTGAGGCAGGCCAAAGATCTTCTCGGAAAGTTCAACCGAGCAAGATCGAAGACACTGATCAACCTCAGCAAAACTAGTCTAAAGACAATAACAGGATTTCTTACGGGGCATTGCAGACTCAAAGAACACCTAAGGAAGCTAGGTTTAGAGGGGGACAGCACCTGCAGATTCTGCAAGGAACGTCCAGAAACACCCCACCATATACTAATGGAGTGCTATGCTGTGCACCATGAAAGACTTAACACACTGGGATCATACCAGCTGACTGTAGAAGAAATACCACGAATAGACCCCCTTAAAATCCTCAAATTCCTGAAGGTATTGAGGCTTGAGGGGCTGCTGTAAAACGAGAAAACATCGAGAAGCAGAAGAAGATGGGGCACAATAGATCTAATAAGGTCGCAGCGCATCGGTCACCATCCGCACTCACCAATACCAATACCAATATATATATATATATATATATATATATATATATATATATATATATATATATATATATATATATATATATATATATATATATATATATATATATATATATATATATATATATATATATATATATATATATATATATATATATATATATAAATATGTATATAAAAAATTTCTCACTTCACTTTTTCCCCTGGTCGTTTATATTACAGAGATTTGGTTTGATTTTGGTTGTTCCAGGTTTGTAAAAATACTTCAAATAAATTGATTAACTCGTTTAATAAACGTTTCACGAGTAGTACTCCCTTCCTCAGTATCTAAAATATAAATATAAAAAACTCAATAGACAGCATCGACTACACAAATATCACACGTTTAGCACCTCACCTTAGTATAAACAATAAAATTGAAATAAAAACATCTAGAGTACAAGAACAATATCGTCAAACAATTATAATATATTTTGAAAATGATTTTCTTTATTTATCTGGCATGTAATCAATGTCAAACTTGGTGATTTATTCGTTCTTTTCTTCTTATTCTTGTTTTTGACTTGTTTTCTAGAAATAGCAAGTAGAAATGACTAAGTTGTTTTATGTCCTGTTTGTCGTTTACTGTGTTCTCCAAATTTGATTGTATATAGAAAATTTCGTGTTTTTCTCTATCTTGTTTTTTGTGTTTTCGTAGTCAAAATCGTGATTTTCTGTTGTCTGCTCAGTGCCGTTGTTACTGCTTCTATGTATTTGTGAGCATTCATCCGGTCATGCAATCTCTATGATGTTTGTCCTATGTAGGTATTGTTTTCCGCAATCCTTATATACTAATATATAAATATATATATATATATATATATATATATATATATATATATATATATATTACTAATAATTTATTTTCCTTTCTGGCAAAATTAACACATTAAACAAAAAAGATCACATTTTTCTTAAAAATCGTCGACAGAATATAAACAATTATTAACTAATATATTCTTTAACTTAGCCCTAAACGCCTTTAGACTAGGAGACTCAATCACAGATTTCGACAGTTTGTTGAAAAATTGTGGTTCCAAAGAGTCAGGTGACTTACATCACCTTATACCCATTGTAAGGAACATAAAAATTATTTTGCTGACGTGAATTAACCTCATGTTTATCTTCTACTAAATTAAAAATACTCTCATTAGTATAAACATATATACAAATAAGCTTGGAAGAGTAAATATTCCAAGTTTTTGAAGAAGACTACTACAGGAATATGTATTGAACACATCTAATTAGTATTTTCTGTGATGAAAAACCTTATACGCAGGAGATGAGCAACCCCAGAAAATGTCCCCATATCGTAATCGAAATTATGCGTGAGCCTACTGAAGAGATACTACTTGTTTTTCGTCTCAAACAGTGCGCAGGTTTTCAAACATATATACTACACTATTTTCCCGAAACATATTCGCAATGGTTTTTATAATTGACACATTCATCCAAATAGACTCCTGAAAATTCTCGTTATTACTCTGTTCAAGCAGATTTTCTCCTGCATAAACATTAATTCTAGAGCATTTCCTCTGGTTAGCATAAAACCGTATGAGAGCCGTTTTACTGCTGTTAAGAAATGAGAAATTACTCCCAGACCAAATTATCGCTGCATCTACTACTTTACATTCGCGTTCCAAAGTTTTTCAGGTACCTACTTGAAAATAACTAACAGGATCGTGCCCAATACAGAGCCCTGCTTTATTGCTAAAAAAAAATGCTAACATAATACTGTTTTCGAGGAATATCTTTATCCACTTCAAAGCAGAATCACTATTCCATATTTCGATAATTTAGCCTGAGATCACTAATATATATATATATATATATATATATATATATATATATTATATAATATATATATATATATATATTATATATATATATATATATATATAATATATATATATATATATATATATAATATATATATATATATATATATATAAAAATATATATATATATATATATATATATATATATATATAACTATTTATTCGAATTGTTGTTGCCTGTGATCTATTTTTAATCTCTTGATAATTATTAGCAATAACAGGCTGGTTGAATCTTAAAAAACTCGATTTTATTAAAAAGTTGACGTTTCACTACGACATATGTAGTTTATCAAAACTTTTGAAAAAATTGAAATCTCCTTGACATTTATTGATTTGAAAAAATTTGAATAGATTAAGACTGCTTTGTCTCGCTGCTTCCATATAAACGTTCTATACCGATAATTCTGCTCTACTTTTTTAATATTTTCCTGCAACTAATTTCTTTGTTGTTAGATAAATAGTACCCTATTATTTTTATTTTCGAACATTACGTAGGTAAAGGTTTCTGTGGTTTCCCTTGCCATCTAATGATAACAATTTTGAATGTTGATATTAGACTGAATAGCACGTAATAAATAACAAAGAAAAACCACATTCGGAAAAAATTTTAGCGAGACAAAGCAGTCTTAATCTATTCAAATTTTTTCAAATCAATAAATGTCAAGGAGATTTTCAATTTTTTCAAAAGTTTTTGATAAACTACAAATGTCGTAGTGAAACGTCAACTTTTTGATAAAATCGAGTTTTTAAGATTCAACCAGCCTGTTATTGCTAATAATTATCAACAGATTAAAAATAGATCACAAGCAACAACAATTCGAATAAATAATTAAATATTGCAAGCTGAAAATATGGCAATGATCCCAAACTTAAGCTGAGAGTTTCAAACATTGTTCTAGATTGTGAGTACCTTTTTAAAAGATTTGAAATTCTAAATAAAAATTTCATTAAAAACGGCTATTTCCATATAAACGGGCTATACCGATAATTTTGCTCTACTTATTTAATATTTTCCCGCGACTAATTTCTTTATTATTGTTTATTTACTCGTTCTGAGATCCCGCGGATGGCATTAATCGCCTCCGTGGCAGAGTTTGACCAAATCTCCCAAACCGGAGAGTTCAAACAATAGTCCACAAAGGTGTGATTGTCTTCCGTAGCAGAGGTTTTTATTTGTTGTACTATTTTCATCTCCAAATTTTCAATCCAATGCTTTGCTACGCCGTTCTGATGAGGACCAAAGAGTCCGAAACACGTGTCAACGGCTGCTTCCATATAAACGTTCTATACCGATAATTCTGCTCTACTTTTTTAATATTTTCCTGCAACTAATTTCTTTGTTGTTAGATAAATAGTACCCTATTATTTTTATTTTCGAATATTACGTAGGTAAAGGTTTCTGTGGTTTCCCTTGCCATCTAATGATAACAATTTTGAATGTTGATATTAGACTGAATAGCACGTAATAAATAACAAAGAACAACCACATTCGGAAAAAAAATTTTGCGAGACAAAGCAGTCTTAATCTATTCAAATTTTTTCAAATCAATAAATGTCAAGGAGATTTTAATTTTTTCAAAAGTTTTGATAAACTACAAATGTCGTAGTGAAACGTCAACTTTTTAATAAAATCGAGTTTTTTAAGATTCAACCAGCCTGTTATTGCTAATAATTATCAAGAGATTATATATATATATATATATATATATAATATATATATATATATATATATATTATATATATATATGTATATATATATATATATATATATATATATATATATATATATATATATATATATATATATATATATATATATATATATATGTATATATATATACATATATATATATATATATATATATATATATATATATATATATATATATATATATATATATAATCTGGTTCAGGAGGATAACGCTCCACAATTGGTAGTACGGATTTCGTTGAAAACCCTTCAAGTCAACAAAATTAAACTTTTACTTATGGGGTCATTTGAAAAGTTACATCTATACAACCAACTGATTTAGAAGATCCTAGTCAACAAATATTGGTAGCATGAAGTAAAATATTACAGAATGTTGAAAAGGCTTTATTACTATTTGAAGTGAATGGCTGGCAAAGTAGAAAATTTTAAACTTATTTGTGTTAAAAGTTTATATGCAATGATGTTCCATTTGACTAGCCGAGAAATTCAAGAGTCTTGAAGAGAATACCACCCTGTTTATGTGGATGACTCTAAATCTATGTGTTGAAGATTAATAGACCATAGACTCAGGGTTTTCCAGAAAAACTATCACCGGTTTTGCAGATGGACTGTGTCAAATGGGCCTCCTAGTATACTATACCTACATCAGAGATACGAGGAGGTGAAACAAAATTGACAATATCTTAGAAATAACAATTTTTCAAAGCAATTTTTTAGACACTTCAGAGGCGCAACTCCTTCAACAGTAAAATAATATAGAGCTTAAAGTCTACAAAACAATAATAAGACATTTGAAACCCAACATTGTTTGACCATAGTTAAATATCAGGTAATAATATCGTAAATTTTAGTTGCATTATTAATCAAACAAAACCTGTAGCTGCTTCATTTTTGAATTTATCACTGCATTTCTAAAAATATATGGTTATCAAAACTAAAAATAACTTTTTATATCAAAAACTTGATTTGCCGAATTTGGTTCGGTTTTTCAATTTTTGAATACATTTACTTAACTATTTTGTCATTTTCATTCGTTGTTTATGACAGATTTAGCTTTTTAAAAGTGTTTTTTTATGCATTTCTACTCCCAGTTTAATTCAGAATTTCTTAAGAAAATAATATGATGCTCCTGAATTGTGAATTTAAGACGTTTATGCTTCGTAAAGATTTCATTAAGAACAACATATAAGAACATACTGAATTATATCGTTTCGGTAGTTAAAGCCAACTAGATTGAAAAAAAATTGTTCTGAAATTAGCTTCATGAATGATTAGGTACCTCGAAATGAGCAAATTAGTTATATTTACCGTGCTATTTGTTGTAATGAAAATGTTGTTATTTCGGAACTACAGCCACACCTGCCTTTAGCGGTTGACTGAATCGCCTTGTAGAAAACGATTAGAGTGGAAGTAAAGCAACCCACCATGAAATAGCATATAAAAAAGGCCAGACGGCAGTTGCCTCATAATTATTGCCCTAGTCTTTGATTTAAATCTAATTCTTAATAAGCATCACAGGCTCGGTTCAGAAGGCATCCGAGCCTGCGGGATGCAGGGATAGATTGTTACGTACCGTGTCATATGAAAACAGGATGTACCAGAGACTCTCTTTATACTAATGAATACGTTAATTACTTGTTAACTATGAGAACCAACAGTTTAGAATGTTAAGCGTACATATTCATTTTTTATACTATCACTTACCGATCATAATATCTATATAATGAAATGTGAACATTTTGTACCCTTTGTACCCCTTTTTAAGCATATTGCTCCCACGAAAGAGTATGAGATTTGACATAGTTTAACTTCATTAAGAAAAGCAGTGCAAAAATCTAAAATTGGGGTATAATATATTGTATATATATATATATATATATATATAATATATATATATATTATATATATATATATATAATATATAAATATAAATATATTATATATAATATATATTATATATATATATATATATAATAATAATTCTTTATTTCTTTAAGACAGCCATAAAACTGTATAGAAAAAGTCAATACAGAAGAACAAGAGGGAAAAAAATTCATAAAAATACAAAAAAGAATACACAACCATATACATACTTGACAATTAAAACAAATAATCTTTCACTTCATAATAACAATTTTCTGCCAAGAAATGCTTCAACTTTCTTTTGAACATATTAGTGGATTCACAATTCTTCAAATCTGTTGTGAGAGCATTAAACATTCTAGGTGCCATATAATTTGGTGATTTATAAGTTAATTGATATTTAGCAACTGGTACAAAATAGTCTTCTTTCTGACGGGTGTTCAAACCATGCTTTTCTTTATTTTTTTCAAATGTAGCTTCATTGCCTGTGAAAACATGTACACATAATATATATATAACAAGGGAAGCCAGAGTTAATATTTTGAGATTTTTGAATGTAGGTCTGCATGATCTACGATTTGAAAGGCCAATCATGGAGCGTAGAACTCTTTTTTGAGCAATAAAAACATCTCCAGCTGAAACAGATAAGCCCCAGAAGACAATTCCATACCGAAGCCTACTTTCAACTTGGGCGTAGTAGAACTGCAACCAGGCACGAAATCCCGAAATTTGAAAATTTTTTCCATTCGATATTCTTCACAGAAAAGTCTGTATAGAATTTTCTGAATTTATTCAAATAAGTCCACATTTTTGAGTGATTTTCGTCTTTGATCGTTATAAAAAATTATTAAAGTCCTGGATACTTAGTCTCTCCAGACAGTTTGTGCGAAAAATTTTGAATATGGATAGTTTTATTATATACTTATAAACTGACCCTTACTTAGAACGATCAACTGAGAACTTGTTGACCCCTTTGACATGATGAACTGTTTGACGATTTTTTGATGTGAAAGGACTGTGGTATCAATCCTCAAACAAGGTGGTTACCTGGCATCTCGATCACTTGGGATGTCTTTTAATCTTCTTCGAGGTATTTTGCTTTGAGTAATTTATTCAGGTTATGGACATGTAACATATATTCATATTTTGTAAATTAGGTAATTATTGTATCACTCATGTATTGTAGTATTTCTTATTTCTTTGAATAATAATATATATATATATATATATATATATATATATATATATATATATATTGTGTTATATTATTTATTTATATTATTTAATTTGGGGTTATGTTGTACTGCGACCTTATGGTCTATTGTAACCCCCCTATCAGAGCTGTTTTCTGTACTACGCCATCTACTTACAGCTCGCCTTCTAGTTCCAGAGTTTTAATGAACTCCAATATCTGGGAAGGCTTCAAGAGGTTATGTCCTCACTCCTACAAGTTTCTTGACTTAAACATTTCTTTCGTTGGCTTGCAATGGCAAGGCATTCTGTAGTCAGGTGAACAGCAGTTTACTCCTCCTCACAGAATCTACACTCATCAGTTTCTGATTAACCTATTCTCATCATATGCTTCCTTAGGCGAGGAGGAGTAGTTTATTCTTACTGAGGTCCAGATATAATTTGGAGGAACTTTTTGGAGTGATCCATCCCTGAAAGATTCCGCCAGAGTGTTTCTCTTTTGGTTTCCTCCTCCTCCCGAAACTCTCTCTTAGGGTACGAACAGAACGAGTAAGTCGAGGTGGAGGTGTAGCTCGCGGTCGCGGTAGATGTCGACATCCATGTAAAACAAACACATTGATTTAAATGAGAGCGAACATAACGAGTAAGTCGCGGTACAGGTTTAGCGCGATGCCACTAAGGAGGTTTACAGCGATGCTTTTGAGAATCAAATCAGTTTGTTTTACATGGATGCTTACCGCACGGTCTACAAGGATGCTTGGCTGTGATTTGAGCGTTCAAGGCAGTGTTGTCATCACCCTCAGCAGCTCGCAAAGAAGACCTGTGGCGTCTGACATCTCAGCTTTTTTCTCCTTCGGGTATTAAGTTTATGTTTTAATAATTTGTGCTAAATATGAAGGAAGATCTCATAGCAATTGTGCAGATCACTCATTTCGTAATTATATTCGTAATTATATTCGTAATTATAGGAGCTTTTATTGGTTCTTCTTGAAAAGTATTCAATCATTTAATGACTTCAGACTCATTCTATTTCGAAGCTTCGTTATGTTCATGGCATTAAATATCGTTCCAATTTCAGCATTCTATTTCATTCGAAGGCTACAAGTGGGAAAAAGACAGACTTGTCAGTAGTCTAGTCAACAAGTGCTTTTTTGTTCAACTTTTTTCAGCAGTCTCGGGAAAATATGAGCAAGGTGTCATTCGATTCGGAATAGTATGTAGATATGTTTTGATAATAAAGTTCCGCTCGCGAAAATAGGCAACACTGGATCGACTGAGCATCGCTGGTAACCTCCTCGTTGTGTGCGGTCGACATCGACCGAGACTTAACTAGTGGCATCCACCGCGAGCTACACCTCCACCTCGACTTACTCGTTCTGTTCGTACCCTTATAGTATGTTACGAATGCATTAAATAAGATTTTTGAGAAATATGTTTCGTAGAATGACTTTTCTGGTGCCTTGGAAATTCCTCTAGTACCTATTATATAACTTGTTAAAGGGCATTATATCTGAACTTAATGCATCAATTACAAATTTCACTAACTCATTCTTAAAACCTTCAAGATCAATCAAACTAAGAGTTGGTAAGATTGCATATACACTTAAGGAATTACTCGATATGTCATTTCATTCCAATTAATATTCTCTATTGAAAGATCAAATAAAGGTTTGGTCCCAATCTCATAATTGACTTCAGATCATTAGGTACAGCGAACGTTATGGTGCTTTTCCACCGAAATTGTTGGCAACTCAAGTATTTCCAACTGTTTGCACCTCTCCAACTTTTGTTTCCATTGTATCCACAGTCCACACGGAGTTGCGAACAATTTAAGAAACATTTTAGTTGACAACCAGCTGTCCCCACCATGAGCAATGTCTCCAACCCACAAAGATATTATGTAAGCAGTCGCAGTGTTTATTATTTTGTACAAAAAAAAACTCAAGCAATACTGGGTACGTAAAAGCTTCAAAGGAAGAAAATTACATGGAAGAATTGAACTACTAAATACTTAGAGAAGAGATGAACAGACTTATTGTCATTTTTCAATTTCTTTTCTGCTTTGAAATACTGTGCCGTCAATTTTTTTATTTTCTTAGTATTTCAATATCATGTAGTCTCATTGCATCACTAATAGTTTTCCATGCATCTTTTTTTATTTTTATACTTATAATTTTCATCAGTTGATTCCTATAGTACCTACACTTTGTAAGTGATATAAATCAATTAACGTAATGCTACGGTTCCACCGGAAGAACATTTTTGTTGCTGTTGCTTGTTTCCGTCAATGTTCCAAAATATTCCTAAATGTTTAAATTTCTTTATGTTTCGGCAACAAATTTTGATTGTTTCTACTAAACAATATGCAACATTTGAGTTTTTCAGTGGTACAAGAAATTTACGTTTGTTGCCATAAGTTTCTACGCTTGGCAACAAGGAGAAACATTCAGCAACAAAATGTGCCCCAATATTCCTCCGGTGAAACTGTAGCTTAAAGAGCCATGTCTATGTTTCGAACAAAAGTTCCAAACTGAAAGCGTGCCCAGAGAGCGAAAAAATATCTGCAACAAGCGAATTCTTTTTATGTTTACCGCCAAAAACGGAAACACGGTTTCCAACATTTGTTTACAACTTTTTTTGCTAACACGAGGTAATTACAGAAACTTTTGTCACCAACACGTGTTGACGACACAAAAGTTAACATCTTCTTTTTGGTGGATACTCATATATATTACTTGTGTATATCTATTTGAATATTTTAAATCTCAACAAATATTTTGTAGGTAACTTCCTGTAAGTATTGAATATTTTTAGAGATTGAGTCTATTAGATAACTTCAAGAAAACTAATGCTTTAAAATATACGAACACAAGAATAATCTATGCAGCTTCTAGTCGAATAATAAAATACATTATGTTAAATTATATCATCTCTATTCGTAATAACTGAACAAACAAAAAATTGTTTAAAAAAAACGTTTTAGGAGCTTCCACTGATTTAAATATTGAAATAAAGAAGTTAACAATATTTTACACGGTCAATGACTCAACGCTTACAGAAAAATCCATGAAACCGTGGGGTATGTAGGTTCATTAAAAACATCTTCATAGGCGTAGCATTCAATTACTAAAATCTGGATAGTAGTTTCTTTCATTTATTTTATTTCATTTTATGTATTATATTTCATTTTTTATTACTGCACTCTGTTATTTTGTGAATTAAAATCCATCGTGCACTTTTCACTTTTCCTTTCAATGAATAACAATAATATCAAAATATTCATGGTTATATTCAGAACGAATATATATATATATATATATATATATATATATATATATATATATATATATATTATATATATATATATATATTTATATATATATATATATAGATATATACAGGATGGCCCACCTCATTCGCCTCGGGGTTTATGAGGAATGTGGGTCCATGAAGAGCATATTTCAAAATTATTTTGAAATATACAGGGTGAACCATGAGTTCAAAAATGATTTAGCTTTTCATTACAATACAGGATGTCCCATTTTTAAGATAAAGAAATTGGAATATAAAAACGTCTTTTGTGTAAAAATCATAAGAGATAGGTATAGGGAACCCTGATCTAGTTTTGAAGGGAATCTAATTCTGTGTCAAAATATGCCATTAAATACGGGATGTTCCATTTAACTTTAAGAAGTTATTCAATAAAAAATGTGCCCAAACTTTGATGCTATTTTTTTCACCACTTGGTATAATATTGAATTGAAACTTTTATGAGTTTACTTTAACCATTCAGCTAAGCAGTAAATTCAGTTACTAGCAACTGGTTACATGCTACAGGGTGTGAACAGTTTTTAATTTATGGTCTGTATTTTTTTAAATTTCTCAAAATTTCTCAGAAACGGACAGTTTTAGGTACCTATGGGTAATATAACACTAACTTTCCTTTACTTTGTCTATATTATCTGAAAATATTAAAAAATATAGGGTGTTCCATAAGAAAAAATGTAACTTTGATATTTACCTTTCTTTTTGGCGATCCTGTATATTTCAAAATAATTTTGAAATATACTCCTCATGGACCCACATATGACATATCGCTCTTTTCATTTCTCATAGAAACACCGAGGCGAATATGGTGGGCCACCCTGCATAAATATATATATATATATATATATATATATATATATATATATATAATATATATATATATATATAATATATATATATATATATATATATATATACATATATATATATATATATATATATATATATATATATAATATATATATATAATATATATATATATATAATATATATATATACATATATATATATATATATATATATATATATATATATATATATATATATATATATATATATATAATATATATATATACAGTGGCGCCGACTCCTAAGGGCCCGAGCCCCGTCAAAAATTTAGTTGTGGGGGCTCCGCCCCTCCAATAGTTTAATAAAATTGTTAGTTATATCATGCTTTGTAAAATCACAAAATTATTTTGGCATTTTTCATTTTAATCATTTACTAATTCAGAGCAATATCGAAAATCTTTTTGAAATAGAGAATTAAATACATACAGAAGGTTTCAGTTTCGAAATATTACTTCTAGTTAAGTACTTTATTACTGTAGTCACTAGGGTAGGTACTGTTTTATTAATTTTCAAATACTCACATATTTTTTTACTCATATTTCATAATACTCAAATATTTTTACAGCATTAACTTCGAAATATTGTTTTTATTTAATGAACCCTGTGACTTATTCAAAGTATGCTTAAATTAGTGTTTTATTCTTTTAATAATAGTTTAGGATTTATTAAAATTAATTTCAGTCTTTTCAGAGCTATATATTCACTGCTCTGTAATAGTCTGAAAGCATAAACAAAAAAAAAACTCCGCCACTGTTTGATGGAATACACATTCGGATATGTAGGATGAGAATATCACACTTTTTGATTTATTTTCGAAGTCTAGATACCTGATTTTGGTCTCAATGTATAGGTTGCAAATTACCTGTTGAGAAAACTGAATGTGTGAAATGCAGTCTTTGTTGTGGTTTTGATAAAACCACAACTTCTCATTTGGATGAACAACCAAATAGTTTCAGATGAAGGCCGTACTCAAGCCAGTTTTTTCTTCCACTATAAATTAGGTACGCATCAAGTAGGGTAGTATAGTTTGAACGAACAAAAATATTTTCAATCTTTTCCAATATACAGAATGATTGTAGGGGATCTTTGTATTATTCAGAATGAAAATACAAACATTCACCTTGCACTGTTGTATTCTTAATGAGTTTGCAATCGTTACAAGTTGTTAATTAATTCTTGTAATACAATATTATATAATTTATTCAGTATCAATCTCAAAAATTGAGACAAACTGATACATATCGAATCAAATCAAAATATGCTTTATTGTCTTCAAAATTTCACAATTTAATGACAAAGCGGAATAAGAATCAAACATGAGTTTCATGAAGATTTTCACAATCATTCTTTATTAAAGTCTTCAGCTTTTACATCAGCTACATAGAGTAAATTTTTTATTTCAATTTTTTGTAAAAATGATGTATTTGTGGACCAACGATTTTTTTTTCTTGCAATGTGGACCTCAAACGGTCATAGTTTGAACACCCATGTTTTAAACCTTCTGAATCTGTAATTTTAATAGAAATATTAAATTTTTTACTGTGATGATTCAAATCTGCAAATAGTGTAATAAAAACTTTTGTATGTTCAACTATTTTTCAATGCATTCCAATGAAAAAGTGATTTTGTATAAATAAAATTTATTTCTAATGAAGTATTTCGCTGATTTTAAAATAATCCCACCAGTGGCGTATCCAGAGATTGAGTTTGGAGGGGGTAGTGGCAAGTTTTAGGGAGTTGACCTGAACTATTTATAAGATAATCAGCTTAAGCGAAAGCGGGGGAGGGAGGGGTGTAGATGGATCTTAGCTCATCCATAAATCAACATTCTTATTCTACATCAAAAAAAATATAAAATAATTGCGAAGACATGTACATACAATATTCATCATAAAATGTAAAGATATAAAATATACATAAAAGTTAAGAAATAAAATATATATAAAACTCAAGAAAAAATATGAAAACCCTAGAAATAGGCTATTCAAAATTTGAAGGAAAAATATCAGAAAGGTGAAAAAGATCACACAGGTTAAAAGAGTAAGTATATGAATTGGATGTTAGTTGGTTATTGACTCTAACTACTAAACTCACCTGAAAACTTGACAATATCAAATATTTGATGGAATCCGTCGTTACTACATGATAATTTAACATGAACAAAAACAAAACTTGAATTTACTATGTTTATTATCACAAAAATACTTCGAAAAATGTGAAACTGCGATTGCAATTTCGGTCACTAGACCATCATCGGGCAGATTGAGTTAAGAACTGAATACATAATTATATATTTGCGCTTACATCTGTAATCGCAGTGTTATATTTTTCGAAGTATTTTTGTGATAATAAACATAGTAAATTCATGTTTTGTTTTTGTTCATTAATAATATCACTTCACTATAATTTATAAAATCTTTCTTCACTTAATAATCTCTTGAAATCAGCAGTTTCAAGTTTCAAGTCTCAACTATGAACTGGAAGAAATGCGCATCAGATCAGATATAACGTACGTACCTACGTCACTTCAGGTTTTACCAGATGTAGGGAATTCACATAAAACATAGAACTCGAGGAATGTTAATCTAAATTCAGTGGATTTTATTTCTGCAGAAATCTAAGAAATCGTCATCGGCGGAATTCTTTCCATAATCGTAAGTATGTATAACAAAAGTTCTGAATTTGTATAATTTTCATAATTTGTATTGAAAAATTTGGACCAAACGATGCGGCAACCCGCACCCCTGCTTTTGAATGTGTGAAGCCGAGGCATCGCGCGTAAACACTAATTTACTTGAATTTACTTATGCAACCACATAAACTTTCGCATGCGATTCACTGATCTAGTGAAGTTTGTTTATTTATTTCTTTTATATGCTACGTGGAATATCAAATAATATGAAAAAACCTTTTTCATTAGTTTTAGTACAATGTTTGATATATTTTATATTTTCAATTTCATTCGAATATTTAGTGTTGCAAATTCTCTTCTGGGGGGGGGGTAATTACCCCCAGTACCCCCCTTGAATACGCCCCTGAATCCCACCTTAGTTATATTTCCTCATATCACTATTTAAAGTTAAAAGAGAACCTATGAATTACATGAAAATTGAAATAATTAAGTATACAAAATTCGAAAAATTAAATTAGGCGGGTGAAGTCTACGAAATTCAACTTAGCTCACTTTAGGTGTTGTAAATATGGATGTAATTTTGATAACGAACTTATTGTTGTTTATTATCGCGTACCAGACATAACAATAATTCAGAGACCGATACCGTAAACAACAAATATTTACCTTGAATTCTGATAATTAATTCGTCATCCTTTATAATCCCATTACAAAATATATTTTTGCAAACAATGAGAATCGTATAAACCTATTGGAATATATTCAGCTACTGGTTCATTCAACAAGGACGTGGTAATTACTAGCGACGTATTATCAGAGTTATATAGCACTGTTGATTAATGGCTCATAACCAGTGGCGGATTTAAAAATTTGCCGCCTATAGGCTAATTTGTATTGCCGCCTAGTATATTCAAAAAAATTATCAAGTGTGAGCGCAGCGAACAAAAAAAGCGCGCGAATTTTTTCTCGAAATTTCAAGGTCACGTTATTTACAAGTACTATAAAATTACGCTTCTAATGAAAAACGTGCGAATCTGGCAAAAGTAATTAATAAAATACAAAATACGAAAATAATACAAACGTTTATAAAATCAAATAAAATGCAATAAAAACTTCATTTCAACAAAATATAAAACTTGAATAATATAACATATTTTATGAGTAACTAAATAAAATAGTTATTTATTATACAAGGGAAAAAAGTATTAGATTTTAGCTCGAGGTTGTGTTGGACAAAAAAGCGAGAGCTAAAATCTAATATTTTTTCCCGTGTATAATACATCATTTTTTTCTGTGACGGGGAAAACGACGATTAAATATTGACAATACATATTGTTATTAGTTATTTTTGTATCTAGTGCGCGAAATGCTACTTTGGTGATCGAGAACTGATTTTTTTTAACGAGGCGCAGCCGAGTTAAAAAAAATAGTCGAGTTCACCAAAGTATTTCGCGCATGAGATGCAAACAAAATTTTTTCTACAAACGTCTAAAATATTGTTCTAAAATAAATAACATGCTTCGCTTAATATGAAAAATAGTTTTGAACTGGCTTAAACTGTTCTTCCAAATCAAAAAAAATGTCATAAAATGGCATTTGTTGACAATTATTTCAAAGTGACAGTTTTTGATAATTATTTTGGAGTGACTTTTTATTCGCGTCAATTTCGTGCGTGATATTTATAACTGTAAAATAATGGAAATTTCGAGCGCCGATGAAGTAAGCAGTACCCCACCTAACTTGAGAGATGCGGCCAATTCGGTAATTTCAAATCTTTTACCGGAGAAATCGAGGCGCCAGTATGAAAATGCATATCAGCAATTTAAAGAGTGGTGTGAAGCAAATAAAGCCAGAAAAATATCCGAAAATGTGCTGTTGGCATATTTTGCAGAGAAGTCTAAGCAGCTGAAGTCTTCCACGTTATGGGCAATATATTCTATGTTGAAAGCAACACTCAATGTTAAAGAAAACGTGGATTTTAAGAAATTTACCTAGTTAGTTCCATATTTGAAAAAATTGTCAGTTGGAAACCATCCTAAGAAATCTAAGATATTGACTAGAGAGGAAGTTGAACAATTCATAAGAGAGGCAGATGATGAAACCTATTTGTTGGTTAAGGTAGATTTTTGATGATTGTTTTATGTGTTTTTTAAATTACTGATTTCCTTTAAGGTTGTTTTGATACTGGGTATTTCGGGTGCTTGCCGCCGCGAGGAACTCACTAAAATGACGGTCGATGACATAGAAGATAATAATTCCATTTTGATTGTTAAAGTTCCCGATACAAAAACGAATATACAACGAATTTTTACAGTTTCAAATTTAGATTATACTGACATTTACCGAAAATATGCGGTTCTTCCTCCAAGTTATGCTACCAGTCGCCGATTGTTTTTGAAGTATCAAAATAAGAGATGTTTTTGGAATAAATAGTATTGGAAAGATGCCTAACATAATAGCAAAACACCTAAAATTACCAAATCCTGATGCCTACACGGGCCATTGTTTTCGGAGAACATCGGCCACACTCCTTGCTAATACGGGGGCCGATATATGTGTTTTTGAAGCGACATGGAGGATGGAAATCTTCGACTGTGGCCGAAGGATACGTGGAAGATTCTATCAACAATAAAATTCAAATATCAAATAAAATTTTAGACTGTGAAATTTCAGGATCAAGTGCTGTCACCTCTACGGCAGTTGCTTGCAAATCAAAAATGGATAGTCTTCCAACTCCCAAAACTACGATATCACGAGCTGAATCTGATTTATCTGGTTTAGGAATAAATATTGGTTCTTGCACTGGCTGCACCATTAATGTTAACATTGTAAATAATAAATAAAATTAGGTAGTGTTAAATTTTCTCACAATTTGAAAGCCTTAATTATTGTTATACATTAATAAATGATTGCTTGATTGAGGAACATAAAGGTTAAAATATAAAAATCCCATATAGTTTACATGCAGTGTGCGAAGTAAGTATTTCGCACACTACTTCGCGCACAGTGTCATGGTAACGAAGGAAAATGAAAAAAAGGGTCACTTCGCATATTGTTGTCAATGCGCGAACCTTGTCATTTTTTGAAGTTTGTAGAAAAAATATATTAAAGTCAGAAAATTATAGATGCGAAACTTGAATTTTTAAAATGGTAGGCTGTTGTACTTTCAGCAACAATTAGACCTGCGTTGCTAAGAAATCCTTTGAAGTAAACAAATATCTGTCAATTTAATTCTATCGATTTGATTTAAAAATTGCGAACTTAGTAGTTGTTTAGTAGTTATTTTGAATAATATAAAGTGAAAAAAATGTCTGATTCCGAGTTTTCTCTGACTCCACCGTCATCAAACTAACTACATTTCTGAAACAAAATGGGAAAGGTTACATGACCAAGAAACCTGCGATTTTTACGAGTAGGTACATAAATTAGTGATTTTTTAAATAATGCTCCCGATGAAGTTTATTTAATGTCCAAGGTTGTTGTTGTATTTGGAATTGCAGGAGCTTGTCGAATTTGTGAAATCAGCCAGGTAACATTAGATGATATTGAAGATTCGGAAATGTTATTAATTGTGAAACTCAAGCAAAAAAAGAATGAAGTAAGCAGGAGATTTGTAGTTACCTACTGCAGAATATAATTTCGACACAAGAAAATTCCAGTGTTGTAACGAATAGTTCAAGGAACATGTCATACATGCAATGCACATTTAATAATTGTACTTTTCATATAAAGGAAATGTATCTTTTGTATAGTAAAATATTCTAAAATTAAATATCTACCTTTACTTATGTGTATATATATCCGGGAAAAAAGTACCCACTTTTTTCCCGGGGAAAAAATTAATTTCAAAAAGTGATATTTCTTTACCTGTCATCAGAAACAAAATGTCAAACTTTTTTCCCGTCACAGAAAAAAATCATTTTTTCTTTGGCTTACATTACATATTTTTTCTGGATTTATTGTTTACAGAAATTTCAATTATATCATCAAATCAAATCGAATTTGCAGTATCAGAGTATCAGATTCAATTTATAAAACTGCTAAATCGCTTATATGTCCGATAGCAGATGCTATCGGACATCGTTGAGCGTAAATTCGTTTTAAACATGCGAACGCACATTCCGATAAACAATTACTGACAGCCATTGATTTGTATATTCTTAAAATAATATCAATATTAGGAAAAATATAAAGCAGATTTTGATCCCTAATCCAATTACACATATTGTTGATATTTATATGTTTTTAATCATCTAATTTCAAATAATCTTTAATGTGTAAAATCTCTTCATTTAGATCATCTGAAACATCTTGTAAATGAACTTCAAATAATTTAAATGCTTCATTTTGTATTTCCCGATCAGAAAGTTCGCGAAATGTGAAAAAGACGTAGAAAATTTCGAACACTCTGTCGTACGTACATTTTCGACCGTTTAGTTCTGAGATTAATCGATCGACAATTGTAAACAATTAAGTTCACGAGTAATATCACACTTTCACACTGAACTTTTAAATTTAAAAGCACATGTAGTGAGAAGTGTTTGTTTATTCAATGAAAAAACTGTAGAACACGTCGCCGCAATGTTCCGAGTATAGAAATAAGAAATTTCGAGAATTTGATTGATTTAATTTGGATATCCGCATAAAAATTTCTGTAAATTTTTAAAAATTTCCTCTTACAAAAATTTGCCGCCGTAGGCTACAGCCTAGCTAGCCTATTTAGAAATCCGCCACTGCTCATAACTACTAGTTTTTAATATCAACAATTGCAATAATAAAATATATGTTGGATAATACATCAAATTTTATCACTACTTCATCATCGTAGGAGGTTCATGGTTTAATGCAAATTTCTGGATAAACGCTAGTAAATTTGATATAACATTTTGAGCCTCTTTAAAATAAAATATCCATCATCAATTGCTGAAAACAGAAGACGGGAGTTTAATTGTTTCCGACTGGTGGGGCTGTGTCATATTTATATTCCATCCATTGTGTTGCTATAAGAAAAATATAAGAACGTTTGAGATGTTGGGTTGGTTATCACTTTCGATGGATGGATGATACTGATCAGTCCCAATAAGTGCGTAGCAGTCAATCTATCAATTTTCATCGATTGTGATAAATATCTTAACATTTCTAACATGTACCGTCTAAGGTAGATGGAGATATTTCGATGCTTCGTGAACTAGTTAGTTTAATAAATTTTGTAGTTTCACTATATATGTATATATAGGTATATATAGGTATATATATATATATATATATATATATATATATATATATATATATATATAAATATATATATATATATAAACACGAGGGTCGTTCAATAAGTCCTTAGAAAATCCAAGAGATGGCGCTCGTAGTATCGGTAAAGATTTTTTTTCCGTTAGCAGCACTATCGATAGGAAAGCTTTCAAAATTTCAGCTCGATTCATGACGTAGGTCAATTTCTATCGTCGATTAAAGTCAACAACATTTGTTTATACATAACAATGGAGAAAAGCGAGTTCCGGGCTGTCATCAAACATTTCCATTTGAAAGGCTTAACGCCGAAAGAAATCAAAGCCGAGTTGGATGCAGTTCATGGCACATCTGCACCTGTGTGTTTGCGACAGTCTACAATTGGGTGAATGAATTTAAACGTGGCCGTTCATCACAAAAGATGAACATCGTCCGGACGCCCAGTGGAGGTGTCTACTCCTGAAATCATCAATAAAATCCACGACCTGATTTTGAGCGATCGACGAATTAAAGTGCGCGAATTAGTTGAGGCCACAGGCATATCACAAGGTACAGTCGCTTCAATTTTGCATGAAAAATTGTCTGTGTGAAAAAAATTTCGGCAAGATGGGTGCCGCGTTTGCTCTCAGAGGAAATATAGGCGCAATCGTGTGGTCGACTCTGAGGTCATGTTGGCGCTCTTCCGTCGCAATCCTGCCGAATTCCTTCGTCGATATGTAACTGTGGACGAAACCTGGATCCACTACTACACTCCAGAAACGAAGAGACAGTCATCACAGTGGATTTTCAAGGGTGAACGGGCTCCAAAGAAGGCGAAAACAGTGGCATCGGCCGGCAAGGTGATGGCCACAGTCTTTTGGGATACGCAGGGCATCATTTTCATCGACTACTTGGAAAAAGGAAAAACGATAACAGGGCCGTATTACGCGTCGTTATTGCAACGGTTGAGCGAGGAAATCGAAGAGAAACGTCCGCATTTGAAGAAGAAAAAAATCCTCTTGCATCAGGACAATGCGCGTGTGCACACCTGTGCTGTTTCCATGGCCAAAATTGTGGAATTGAAGATGAAATTGTTGCAGCATCCTGCTTATTCACCAGATCTGGCCCCAAGTGACTAT
Source organism: Cynegetis impunctata (assembly GCA_030704885.1). Classification (NCBI taxonomy): domain Eukaryota; kingdom Metazoa; phylum Arthropoda; class Insecta; order Coleoptera; family Coccinellidae; genus Cynegetis; species Cynegetis impunctata. The sequence goes on from JARQZK010002190.1 coordinate 419,587, forward strand.
TTCCTGTTTCCCAATCTGAAGAAATGGCTTGGCGGACGACGGTTCACTTCCAACGAGGACATCATTGCTCAAACGAATGAGTATTTTGCAGAACTTCCGAAATCCTATTTTTTGGACGGCATAAAAATTTTGGAAAAACGTTTGGAAAAGTGTGTAGAGCTGAAAGGAGACTATGTTGAGAAATAAAAAAAATTTACCCTAAAAAACATTGTTTTCCTATCTTTTTCTAAGGAGTTATTGAACGACCCTCGTATATATTTAATTTTCAATTATAATAAGAATATTAACTGATTATGAACCTCAGCAGTTCAATTTTAATAATGATGATTGGTTTGTGGTAAGTAAAGTAGGACACATAAATTTGCGATTCAATTTAATGTAATTGCCTCCAAAAATATGCATGGATATTGAATGTTTTAGATTTTGCTGGATCATTGTTAATTCTTAAACCAAATTCATCCTAAAGAAAATGTAACAATGCTTGAGGATTCATCAGAAAAGTTGAAATTACTTTTTTGAATTAACAAAAAGAAAAATGGTCACAAATTTGTTTCCTACAATTATTCATTTCGATCCCTGAATACAATATAAGAAAGAAATACCTTTATTGTCATATAAAATTACAAAATTTTGATCCAAACAAAACACACTTTCAATCATTGAACAAATCAAGAATCTATTGAAATAAAGAACAAAACAGAAAAACATTTAAGTATGTGTCAATCATTTCTTTATATTTATTTCAGAATCAGTCAATAAAACGATTAATGTTGGTTAAAGTATATATCAAAATGAATTCAACGCAGAAGTAATTAAAAAAACTAGAATTATTAAAACTTAACTGTGTTTGAGAGAGAGGAAACTAATTCAGTGATTGCAAAGTAACGCATGTATCAAAAAATCTGGCCAAAATGGAATTGGATACAATGAAATTTCATTAATCATAGAACGGATGTATGGTGTCCCTTTGTCACGTAAATTTTTTTAGAGAATGAGGCTGTATTGAAATTAATGGAGATGAGAAGGCATCTGGTTAGTGTTATTTACTACATGGTTAAAAAGGACATAAGATTGCTGAAGATATATATATATATATATATATATATATATATATATATTTATATATATATATATATATATATATATATATATATATATATATATATATATTTATATATATATATAATATATATATATATATATATATATATAAATATATATATATATATATATATATATATATATATATATATATATATATATATTATTTATTCGAATTGTTGTTGCCTGTGAACTATTTCTAATCTCTCGAAAATTATTAGCAATAACAGGCTTGTTGAATCTTAAATAACTCGATTTTATTAAAAAGTTGACGTTTCGCCACGACATTCGTGGCTTTATCAAAACTTTTTTCAAAAATGATAATAAGTATTGATAAAGCCACGAATGTCGTGGCGAAACGTCAACTTTTTAATAAAATCGAGTTATTTAAGATTCAACAAGCCTGTTATTGCTAATAATTTTCAAGAGATTATATATATATATATATATATATATATATATATATATATATATACATATATATATATATATATATATATATATATATATATATAATACATATATATATATATATATATATATATATATATATATATATATATATATATATATATATATATATATATATATACATAACTGCAATCTCTATGCTCTGAATTGAGTTAGAAGGTTGAAAAAATTGAGTTCCTATTAGGGAAGGAAAATAAGAGTAGGTATATTAAAAGTTACGAATCAAAATTGCATATAAGTAGATACGATGAATTTTCACGAGTTTCACTTATATATTTCATATGATTCACCTAAATCAAGCATCAATATCAATTTTCAAATAAATGATTATTTCGATATCACAGTGAAACATATTCAGCCTATATCTCCAATTTATTTAAATTTAATTTTTTTTCGCGGTTGTTCAGGTTGTGTGCCTCTCTAAAATTTCTCCGAATTTAGTTAGAGGGTTGAAAATTTGTGTATGAATTGAGTTAGTTTCAGGGAAGAGAAGACATGAATAGGTACAAATCAAAATTGCCTACTGATATATGATAAATTTCCAAGAGTTTTCCTATTTCAATTAAATTAAATAACAGCAAAATCAATTTTCAAATCACTAATTATTTTGATATCTCATACCTTCGGTCTATAACTCAGTTGATTTAAATTTAATGATTTTTTTGCGGTTGTTAAGGTTGTGTGCTTCTCTGAATTCTCTCGGAATTGAGTTTAGAGTCGTTGAAAATACCTTCAGTCTATAACTCAGTTGATTTAAATTTAATGATTTTTTTTGCGGTTGTTAAGGTTGTGTGCTTCTCTAAATTCTCTCGGAATTGAGTTTAGAGTCGTTGAAAATTTGTGTATGTATTGATTTAGCTTTAGGAAAGATAAAACATGAATATATGAATAGTTACATATCAAAATAGCATCATAAATGTTCACCACTTTTTCTGAAGTATTTCATATGAATTAAATAACATCAAAATCAACTTTCAATGAAATACAGTCAGTCTATAATTTCTTTTTTTTTTTGATACTGATACTTTATTCGTGCTCATAAAATTTACATATTTCACACAAGTCAACTATTACAACAAAAAAAATGCTAAAAATAAGTATAAACAAGTACCTACCAAACAACAAATAAACTAAAAAGGTAGGTAAAACATTCTACATAGTAGCACTCACATCTAAGAATTCCTCTATACCTACTATAGAATGCCTCTTTTAACAAAAATTTTTTTATTACACTGACAAACTGTCTATTTTAATTTCATGACTTTTCGCTGTTGTTAAGGTTCTGCGCCTCTCCAAAATCTCTACTAATTGATTTGGAGGATTAAAAGTTGTAATGAATTTAGTTAGTTTTTTGAAAGAAAAAAAAGAATATATGAAAGGTTAGAAGTCGAAATAGCATATATGATGAATTTTCACTAGTTTCCTTATTCATGAAAATTAAATAACATAAAAGTTTGTTTTTAATTCAATAATCATTTTGATATCACAGTAGAACAACACATTCAGCCTATAACTCCAGTTTCTGAGATTCTTGATTACCTGGTAGGTGTGGTTCCACACGGTTGCTTCGATCCGTATTGGGTATAAACCACGTTACCATTTCATGGAGGGGATCTACACTTGCATTATTCTACTTCTCTATACAGACTCACGCTCTTGATCTATTCTGATACAACATTCGCTGAGTGTGCACGGTGTTTGCTCTTTTCTGATAATTGTGTCTAATAGTCCTAATTTAAGTATTAGTCGAAATGTTTACGTTAAAAGAGATTTTGATTTCTGCCCCCACAAAACGGCCAGTTTTATCTCTCAGAATAACAAACAATATAAATTGCAATAATAAAGTGGATGAAGGTGTGACAAAAATTAAAAAGTGCCTTTTCGGAAAATGCAACCCGGACGATACTTTGAAGTTATTGGACGAACAGAAGGAGATCGACAGAAAACGGATTTTAGAGCGATTTGGAATCGATGTTGATACTTTAGAAGATACGAATGATGAAAATAGGAGCTGTCAAAATTCTAGAATATCGAATGAAGTTTCGCTTCGAAAGCCGAAAGGAAATAGGAAAAGAAAACTGTCACAAAAACAGTCCTCGAAAAAGATAACAGGTGAGTTTAATATTTTCTTTTTATTTGGAAAGAAGTACCTACTATGATAATCAATATCGCAATTAATCCATATAATCTCTTACATAACAAACTTCGTTTTTTCTTCTCACAAAATGTTCAAAAGCAATTAATTAGTATGATGCAAACTACTGAGGTAACCTTCAGAAATTTATCAAAATATTAAGATTTTTATCTTACTCAAAAGCAGTTTTCATACTATGACTTATACTTTCAATTCAAGAAGTATAGAAGTTTTGATGTTATGATATCAACCTGTGGCTTTAATTTACACATATATATATATATATATATATATATATATATATATATATATATATATATATATATATATATATATATATATATATATAAGTGTGTGTACCTATGTGCAAAGAAGAATTATTTAAAGAAAACAGATTTGTTCAGTGAAATTTGAAATAGTTTATTTTTAGTCGTGATTCGAAAAAAACTAATAAAATGAAAGTTATTCATTTGGCAGTCGAATATTTAACAAGAAATGCAAGCAAATTATGTTGAATGAATTTATTTTTAGAATGCTATTTAAAACTTACAACTTGCATTTAATTTATCTTCGATTCATATCTTCTTTCTTTTATTCCCACCCCTCGCCTATTGTCTTGTATACGCCTTTGTTTTCAGTATACGTACATATATCACAACGGAAACATTTCGTAGTTATGGAATATTTTTTGAATTTGGAACTCATACATTACAAGAAATAAAATATGAAAAAGGTGTTATTATGTAGATCTTCCAAAACTCGTGAAATTTATGAAATACATAAATGTGATTTTGATGAAAATAACCATTTCATGAAAGTCAGATTTATCTAATTAAAATATTTGATACCTTCTTGGAGTCCGGAGGTTAGGTTATGGTGGGATAGCCTTGAAAAAACAGGTGATCGAGCGGCAGAATCTGAGTGCATATTCGGCATTTTTATCCCAAAGTAAGCAATTACCAGACATTTCATCACATTTCGTGAGTCTGAGAATATCTCCCCAATTTCCAAAAAGTTTACTGATAGTTATGTACTTGAATTTGAAAATAACGACATTGAACCTTTTGGTTAGTTATCGAGTGTGTTAAGGGATGTTTCATATATTTCATTATTATTATTTATAAATTTTCAGAGAGCTATATTTCATCAGATATAATTTTAGCCAATTGATTTTCCAACGGCCGCATTCTCATTGGTGCTTAATTTAATGAATTTCAATATCATTTCAATGCAATGTCAATAAAAAAACCGTTACACTTGTACACCCATCAAATGAATGGATAATGAGATCCATTATCTCTCGTCTGGCTGGAGTAATAGATTTTAAATTGAGGTATTATTTGAAAATTGTCAGACTAGACAGGAACATTGAGACGATAGTAGTGTGCTTCAGAAAGTGAACAGGCGTTCTTGAGACACAATGGCATCATTATATCATCATTTACAATAATGTTTCACATTCATTAAATGGGATCTTGAACATAAGCGGAAGTAGAAGAAGCGAGAGGTAGCTTATATTCAGAAAAACGGTCTTGGTACTTTCTTGGTAACAAACTGAAATACATCATCGTGCATAAACGATTCTTCTGCAAATATAATCGAAAAAATCTAATAGGTGGCTGTCAAGTCCCTCTGAGTTTGGCATGGTAATTGGTTGCTTTTATTTTTATTGGTACTTAGTTCAAAGTTCAATTGTGCATTTTAAATTTCCAATATCAATTCTCATTTTTGGAAGCGTGTAATTTTTCAAGGACAATACTAATAGCTTTAGATTACATGAAAGAACTCTTTTAATTTTTATATACATATATATATATATATATATATATATATATATATATATATATATATATATATATATATATATATATATATATATATACAATTAGGATAATAATATTTGGGTATAGCAGCAAGCAAAACGTGTACTCTTATAACACTATATTTCCGATATTTCGACAATGATTATTGTCATCTTCAGGGAAGCTACAAAATAAGCACAGAAGAAAATCAAATAAATGCTCCATAACGGCCAACAGTAACAATACTCACTGTGTCTTTGAGAATGATTGCAAAAGATGTAAAAATCGAGATACAGCATTATTGATTTCTATAAAACATTGATCGAGAACACAAAATGTGATGATCATCAACTAACATTATAAGTTAAAAGTTATTGTGACCATTTTAACTTATAATGTTAGTTGATGATCATCACATTTTGTGTTCTCGATCAATGTTTTATAGAAATCAATAATGCTGTATCTCGATTTTTACATCTTTTGCAATCATTCTCAAAGACACAGTGAGTATTGTTACTGTTGGCCGTTATGGAGCATTTGTTTGATTTTAGTTTGTGCTTATTTTGTAGCTTCCCTGAAGATGACAATAATCATTATCGAAATATCGGAAATATAGTTTTATAAGAGTACACGTTTTGCTTGCTGCTATACCCAAATATTATTATCCTAATTGAATCCTAACTAGTCAGCAAAGACTACCCTTCTTCTATATATATATATATATATATATATATATATATATATATATATATATATATATATATATATATATATATATATATATATATACATATATACAGGGCTATTCAAATTCGAGTCTATGCATGGGGATAGGAGAGGGTTGGTTAAATGGGGGGCAAAATAGCGTATTTTAGAGGTTAATTATATCAATAAAAGAAATCTGACCTAGCTTCTTTAGTTCTGGAGTTATACAGGAGAAATCGAACATTTCGAAATTCTTCTTCTGCCTTTATCTTTTTATTTTACGAAGATTTTTTTTAAATTACGCCACTTTTCCATAGGAACTTTTAGCCTGTCCAAATATCTGAATACCACGTATATACAGGGTATCGTACACATTGGGCCACCCTCAACTTTTCATTTTCAAATACAGGCCTGTTTTGAGACACAATGGCATCATTATATCATCATTTACAATAATGTTTCACATTCATTAAATGGGATCTTGAACATAAGCGGAAGTAGAAGAAGCGAGAGGTAGCTTATATTCAGAAAAACGGTCTTGGTACTTTCAATGGAGATGATTGTGAATACTGAAAAATGTTCATTATCCCAGGTTCTTCGTTCTACGCCGAGACAAGATTGCTCTAATTGATGTAGGATAGATAGATACAAGAGAATCAATCTCGATTCAAGATAGACACAAAAACATTAAAAACTTGTTTCATTATATAGGTATTAACGCAATGTGTGTGCGTATAGTGGAATTTGTTTCATCATCAGGGCATCTCTAAGCGATTATACCGTGCTTTCGGCAAGAGACGCTAAATGCAGTATCATTTTTATTAACCTCTATGATGATGTTCTTTTGTGAATTATTTATTTCGAACTTAACATTTCCATGCTAATTAAGGCGGCATTCATTAATTACGTACGTGAGGTGTTTAGGGGGGAGGGGATCGAGTAAAATCTCACTCAATCTCACGTGGGGTAGGGGGTGTTATCATCAAATACGAAGTAATTTTTTTTTCGCAAGAAAAAGTATGAAATTGAAAGAAAACAGGGTTAACTTTAGTAAAAAATGTTTCTCCACTAAAATATAGCCAAATAATTCATGAAAATATTAGTCGTTGTTTAATTATGCAATGATGAAAGAATTTATCAACTATAAATAAATTTATTTGGTTGGAAACAATTTATTCATTTATTTATATGAAAAACTTTTTTTTTAACAGTATTCGTTAACTATTGATAAAAATTTATTAATATAGTAAATACTTTTTTTGGAGTAAACATTTCTTCTTCATATACTTCATATTTGTTTTCACAATTTTATAAAATATTACTTGAACTGATAGAATTAGCACCGATTAACTCATTCATATAACAAATATGCACAGAACTCACGACATCTCACTAAGGGGGGAGGGGGAGCAAAAAATCACCAAAATTATCTCACGTAATTAATGGATGCCCCCTAACATTTGAGCAATTTTACTGGACAATAGAAATAATGGGTGTATTTTTAGGCGTATTCAGTGGCGGCTCGTGAGGTGTTTGTTAAAGGAGGCTACAAGATGTGTTGAAAAATACACCATAGGCGAAAATTTATAGGATTTCCAGGTCAACCGCCTTATAATTTAAAGAAAATCAAAGTAAAACAAGCACCCTAAAATATTAATTTCTTTGGGAAAAAAATTGTTCCTTCCAAAAATAGATTAAAATAAAACAAACAGAGACATTTTCCCTAGTAGAAAGTAAACACTGACAACAAAATAATTTATTTTTTACCTGTGATCCGGTTAGCCAAGGATGTCTCTCATAATTTCTGATATTAAAACCGCGATTCTGTTGTTTGTTACGCTGCACCAAATTATTTAATTCCGGGGTAGATCGCAATGTTTTTATTAAAACTTTGTCGTCTTAACTTAGTGCACTAAAGTTATGGGATAACAAATATTCCACTAAGTCACCATTGACATTTTTAAAATTAACTTCAGTGACCGAACTCGTTTTAAAAACAATACGCGAGCAAAATAAATTAAAAATCACCCCACCGGCATAAAATTCAAAACAAACTCATCACGATTAATCAGGATTCAGTCTCCACGTGCTTGCTACGTGCACTGTAATAGAATAAATAAGGTCGAATATCGTATGCTTTGAACCGAGCAGCTAAGTTCAATCGGTGTTGCCATTTACATGTGTTTTCCTTTTCTATTGCAATAAAGTACCTATTCATTCGCAGTATTCGCACCGCTGTTTGCTTTTCTGTGGCAGGCATAATGAACGTTGAAAATATACCTTTTTAAGTCTCTGCAGCGTTGCCTCTGTTGAAATGAAAACTTGAAATGAATGAAATGCAGTAAGCAGTAAATGTAAATACCTTCTATCGTAATTAATAAATTACATTATATAATGTAGGTTGAAAGGAAGGTAGGTGCATAAAATAATATGATTTTGATTCATATGAATATGCTGAATGCTGACTATTTAATATAGTATAGTAGTGATACACAGAATATTGAGGAGGCGGCTTAGCCTCCTTAGCCGCCTTCGAATAGCCGCCCCTGATATATATATATATATATATATATATATATATATATGGATATATATATATATATATATATATATATATATATATATATGGATATATATATATATATATATATATATATATATATATATACATATTCATTTTTTCCCGGTACATTTTGGCATCTCAAGCGGCCCTATATCAAAACAAATGAGTTGAAATTTTGCATCTGAGGTTTTTCTTGGGGTAGAACAAACCCACCAAAATTTGAGATATGGACACTGATTATGAAGAAACCATCGAAATGAGAACTTTCGGAAAGTTGGTTTATGGTACTGAAAACCTCGAAAATCCCTCAAATAGAGTTAGACGCCTAAAAATTTTTACGTGGATTGAGTTGATGTCAGGGAAGTGTAGTTTGGCGGTATAAATTTTTTTCTCAAATCGTCGACATCTTCATGTAGAGATTTAGATGATTCAGGGAAGTATCCTACGGGAACTCCGCAAGTATTAACCATATAGTCGTCGCTATTTTCATGTATAGAATCCATTTTTTTTTTGTTTGAAGGTTCTGATCTCCTCCACTGTCTTTCAAAATAGACTTTAAATGAGAAAAGGAAAAAAATTAGGAAGAAAATATGACCTTAGTACAGTTACTCTATTATCCAAGGTTTTTTCTATTAATACGATGTTTGACAGAGTTTCTGCTTCCAATCGCTTAAGTACTTTTTAATTAGTAAACTATCATTTCATTCTCAAGAAAGATTTTATATTTTGAGCGAGATTTCAATTAAATGCCTTTTTATACTCATTGAATACTACAGCGGTACATTTCTTAGAAGTTGAATGTTCTCTGCATCCAACCGTCTGTTTTTTTAAAAATATATTTCGTTTTAAGGTACTCATCCAAATATTGCTCTCATCTTGATGTAATTTTCATTTGAATATCGAATCTGAAAGAAAAAAAGTTATTTAATAAACTAGTTTATTAATGACAGCGATTAATCTCGAACTATCAACGCGCTCGCTCCGCTCGCGCGTTAAAATATCTCAACCATTAATCGCTACATTAATAAACTAGTTTATTACAAAATTTTTCCGTCGACCTTATCATAAATTGAGTATAAATTCTTGATTGAAATAAATTTTTATTTTGCATAACAGATACATTTGACACAATATACATTTCTATGTTCATTTCGATATATTTATATTTATGCTTCCGATGGAACAATTTGAGAAATTCATATATGGAATATTAGACATGTGACATTCTGAATAGTTCACATTACCTACAATATCCGATAAGGAATATGTGGAACTGGTGGAAGCTGAAGTGTTAATTACTTTCGAACGATTATTGCATAAAAATTTTTCCGCAGTTTCTACTTTATTTTGTATAGAGTTAAAATTTTCTATTTGAATTAAAAATTCCTTTCCTCTGTGGAATAACAGTACAGACACAGAATAATTCAACTATTCCGTGCTGAATACTTCTGTGTTTGGTTGCCCATAACAATCATACATTAAAATTGGAGAAATTGTACTTTAAAATGGGTCATTAATGATCAATTTCGTGTACGTTAAAGTAAGCTTTCGTTTAGAGGTCGACGTAGAACATATTTTTCAATGTTCGGTTAGTGCTCCATCGGTTCATTTCTTTGAAGTGATTAAAAAATCGAACTAATGCAATCTCGAGAGAAACAACTGGAACCGAGACTAAACTAAAACCCACCTTTCTAACCACTTATGGCCAAACATCTCGTGTAACATGTAAAATGTGAAACATCTGTTGGGACCAATATATTTTTACCCAAATACCCAACATCTGCAGTTCGCAGGCGCATCACATTCATCATAAAACGCCACACATTCAAAAAGGTGAAAACCTGCGGCAGGCGAACAGCATGTGGCAGAAATGAATATACAATATGTGCACTTCAAAAGAGTTTTAACCCTTGTATTCCAACAATAATAACTATAGTTATGCCGAATGAGGTATATATTAGACAGTACTTTGAAGAAGTTCCTTATCGCACTTACATTCCAGATTCCAGATATTTGGAGAATTTAAGCTAGGTGATCCTTTCAATGGGAACTGGCATGTTCAATTTCAGAGACGGATGAATTCAATATGTGGATTGAAAAGATACTTTTACTTTCGAGTATAGAAATAGTCGTGGTAATTTTATATTGAAATTAGAGTTCGTTATTTATTATAGCTTTTTTTTATTTATTTTTTTTTTATTTTTTTTTTTTTCAAGTGAAGAATTAATTATAGTTTTGAAAATAATAAATCTATCTATTGGTATAATGATAATCAGGAATCGGAATAAATAATTAAAGGAATCAAGTATTTGAATATATATATATATATATATATATATATATATATATATATATATATATATATATACAGGGTGTTTCGAAACAAGTACGAAAGTTTTTAGGGGGTGATTCCTTGTCAAAAAATAAAGTGGTCTTTCATGTGAACAAAAGCTCTAAAGTCTGTGCTTCAAAAGTTACATACCTAGTCATCAGAATTTTTTTTTCATTTTGTAGTGATCTTATAAAGGGATGCCATCCTTATTCCATTTCTCACCAGAACTTTTTAACAAAGTAAACTTCTAGATTAGAACATAACTGTTGACAAAAATGATTTAGTGCTTAACATTTTTAACTGGTGTGTTGTTTTCGTAAAGGTAATAGTTTCTTGGTAACAAACTAAAATACATCATCGTGCATAAACGAATCTTCTGCAGATACAATCGAAAAACTCTGATAGGTGGCTGTCAAGTCCCTTTGAGCATTTTAAATTTCCAATATCAATTCTAATTTTTGAAAGCGTGTTATTTTTCAAGGACAATACTAATAGCTTTAGTTTACATGAAAGAACCCTTTTAATTTTTATATACATATAATATACATGTATATATATATATATATATATATATATATATATATATATATATATATATATATATATTATATATATATATATATATATATATATATATATATATATATATATATATATAATATATATATATATATATATATATATATATATATATATATAATATATATATTATATATATATATATATATATATATATATATATATATATATATATATATATAGCTTCTTTAGTTCTGGAGTTATACAGGAAAAACCGAAAATTTCGAAATTCTTCTTTTGCCTATATCTTTTTATTTTACGAAGATTTTTTTTAAATTACGCCACTTTTCCATAGCAACTTTTAGCCTGTCCAAATATCTGAATACAACGTATATACAGGGTATCGTACACATTGGGCCACCCTCAACTTTTCATTTTCAAATACAGACCTGTTTTTTTTATTGCAGTCATGTTTCATATTGGCGTTTTATTTTTATCTGAATCATAAAGTGTTTTGGAAATATTGAACTAATATGAGGCATTTCATACCTTATTCTATGATATTTTTTTTGAATTACATCTGAAATTTAAAAATAATTTTGAAATTTTACTGGAATTTTTTAATAATATCTGAGCGCATCTAGAGGAAAGAAATTACACGCCACTGTTTGAAAAAAAAAACTAAACTGAACTGAATATGGGATGAACTTAATTTATGCAATTAAGCAGTTCTCACCATCAAATTTCCATAATGTGGCCTTCCGTCACGTGATAATTGAATACACTACTAAAATAATATGAAAATACAAAGACTCTAATAAATTGTTTTGTAAAAATACCATCATTTTAAAGTATAATTCAGGAGTAACACACAATTGTTAATTAGATATTTTATGATGTGAATTTATAGATTTTAGAAACTACAGTTGTCCTTAACCGCTAATTTCGTTATAAGATTTTCGAATTGCATATATTCAAAACTGTGAATTGAAAAGGAAGTAAAAATTGAATGATTACTTAATTGTTAATTAAATCGTTGGAAGTCCTCGTGGCTCTTGCTTTATATTCAAAACGATCATTATAAATCATACAATATATTGCATTAGACTAAGTATGGATAGTATAATATACCTACTGGTACTATAAATATTAATTAAAGCATGTAAAATTGTTGAAATTGATTTTTCGGGACAATAAAACTTCAATTTCAATTCATTTCTGAACTGAGCATTCATATACTCCATTAAATATGGAATAATTCATTCGAAATATTAGTAAACCAATAAATGGGACACATTAATTTAATATTATCGATTTTAATTAAAATTAAATTAATTGTGAAACCCTTGATTGATATTTAGTTGTGATATTTTAGTAATAATTATTTATCCTGCAAGTAACGAAATTATTTATCAATCCGTACATTGCAAACTAGAAATAAAAATAGATAGTAAAAAAAATAATAGAACCTAAAATAAAAATTTATTTTTTATATCATGTATCTAATATTACAATTATCAATTTTGGTTACATTTATTGTGATCACTTATTTTCCTCATTGGTTCAGTGATATTTCAATAATAAGATCACATATTGCAGGCAACGAATTTGCTAATCACCGTGTACAATGCAAACTATCAATAAATGATTTTAGACGAAAGAAGTGATATTTAAATCATTACCAGGCTCTTGCACCGTTTTATTTTAAAACGTTGTTTAACTAAACTTGGTTTATGCGGGGTTTAAGACGGCTTAAACGCCGTTTATGTTTTGGTGCAAGCGAAAATGCCAAATTAAACTCGGCTTATCGTTAAATTTAGTTTAATAATATACGGTGCAAGTGCATATAAATATATTTTCTTTCATTTCAATTGGATGCAGTAAAATTGCGATTAGACCACTGTACACAATCAGTCGAATTAATGTGTAAATGGAAGTAATAGAAATAGATTTCGGGATTGATTTTAACTCGAATTAGTTTGTTTTTTTGCAAATCAGATGAAGGTGTTGACATTACCTTAAGTCTACTGTAATATAAACTATTTCTGGATTGATTCTTTCATCAGGTCTAGTGACTTGAAAACTTCTTGAAAAGTGACAAACTTCATTTATCTTTAATAATGATTTATAGATTAATTTCTTCGAATATGAACTCGACACCTTCTGAAAATTAAAAAAGTTATTTTTCACGCTTAACAAACGGAAATAGTTATCATATAACTGCATGATGAAGTTTTGAACAGAAAAAGCAATATTTAAATTATTATATTTTCTTTCAATTCAAATGGATGTGGGTAAATTGCGATTAGTAAACTGAACTCAATCAGTGGAATATCTGTAAAAATTATAATAATAGAAATCATTTCTGGATTGATGTTTCACGCAAGTTATTATATTTTCTTTCATAAAATGGAATTGTCAAAATTGCGCTTAGTCAATGTGATAAAAATGAATTTTGGATTAATTCTTTCATAATGTCTAGTAACCTGTGAACTTCCTAAAAAGTGGGAAACGTTTTTTTTCCGTAATGGAAATAATTTATCGATTGTTTTTTTTAACTCTGGAAATTGTTCTTTTTAGATAATTGTTCTGCGAAAAGTTTGAATTTCTCATATAAGAATGAAATATTGTTCAGAAAACATTGACCACTTTATTATCATTGTTTACTTCATTGTAATCTACAAGTTAAATCAAATCAACTTACTATAGATATCAAAATTATAAAAATACTGCGCTGATGAAGAAGCGATACTTTCAACAAAATATTTTAAACAATTCATAGTATAAATTACCATAAAGAATCACGGTTCAAAAAACGGGCCATAAAGAACTATGTTATCATAAATTTTGAATGAGATAAAAATGATTTCTGGATTAATTTTTTTAACTTGGAAAATTGTTTTTTATATAATTTATTGTTCTGCGAAATAAGTTTAGGTTCTTCATATAAGAATAAAATATTGTTCAGAAAAACTTGACCACTTTATTATAATTGTTTACTTCATTGAAATCTGCAAGTTAACTCAAATAAACTTACTATAGATATCAAAATCGTAAAAATACTGCGCTGATGAAGAAGCGATACCTTCAACAAAATATTTTAAACAATTTATTGTATAAATTACCATAAAGAATCACGGTTCAAAAAACGGGCCATTTGACTCATAAAGTGTAAATCACAAAAGAACTAATCGAATCTCCACTATTCAAGAATCAAACAATATTATTCATGTTATCATAAATTTTGAATGAGATAAAAATTTTTTCTGGATTAATTATTTCATAAGTTCTAGTGAACCTGATAACTTCCTAAAAAGTAAGAAACTTTTTTTTCCTAATAGAAATTACTTAGCGATTGATTTCTTCAAATGTGCACTTCTGAGACATAAGAAACGTTGTTTTTTCGCGCCAAGCAAACGGAAAGAGTTCTCGGAATTTTATTGTTGCGTTGTTATCCCGACAAATCCTGAAGCACGTATCGGGTGACAAGTCGAAGGCCTGCCACATCCAAGCTGCTGCAAGCAGAAACTCGAAAGCTATAATGATACCAGATTTTCCCGCCAGATTTTGGCGCGTGGTACCAGGTGAATAGTGTAACTTCAACGGTCGTACAGGTAGTAGGAAGGTGCGTTTCGAGATTCGTTCTTTTTCGTCCAAAAAACGCGGGCCGGTGTGCAGGAGGTAGGTCGATGTGAATCACTCTAGCCGGAGACCCACTCGGTTTCTTGGAATTCAGCACAACTTCCCGCACCTTGTATTCTCTTGACATACTTTGTTACGTCGGTGGATTGGTAGGATGATAATCCGCATTGATAACGAAATTATGGATTCGGTGATGCCAACTGTTTGGAATTTTCTCTTGTTAGGGAATTTCATGAATCCGAAAAATTTTAATTTAAGGAAATTCTTTTACGTATGCCTGTTTATCATATCGTCATACAACATCGGAGATGTGATCATGCATTTCAGTATTCAATGTCAATAACTGTGGTTTGAGATATACACTTAACACTTAACCTAGAAACTTTTTGGTTGAGATTGTATATATTTGCATATAATTCTTATATTAAAAAAGAAAGAGAGGTGTCATGAGACACAGGGCAGGAAGGATGTTCTTTCCGCTATATTATGTATTGATTAATAGGCACAATGAAATAAATTAGCAATGTTTTTGCGAAATAAGGCAAAGGGAAATTATTTATATTAGGATTTATATATTACTTACTTCGAGAGATCGAATGAAGACTATTTAAAACAATGTTATTTTCAGGACGGTAAAGTTTATTTAGAATTTAGTAGAACAAAAGCATTATTATCATAAGGGTCATATTCAATATAACATACTATCCGAAATATATGTACTATCATGAAAAAAAAAATATATATATATATATTTTTTTTATGATAGTACATATAGCTGTATATATAGATATATATATATATATATATATATATATATATATTTTATATATTTATTATATATATATATATATATATATATATATATATATATATATATATATATATATATATATATATATATATATATATATATATATATATATATATATATATATATATATATATATATATATATATATATATATATATATCAGCTGACAGGTGAATGTTTAAGAAAAAATTTGGCATCACTGTATACGACTGCTAACAAATTTACGCGGGAGTATTTGAGTGAAACATCTTGAATAAAACATCTTCGATGTTGCGCCCTGTTACCTCTCATCCTGCCGATATTATCTCCTGTACCTGTACTGTCAAAAGGTTCTCTCGTTTGCACCATATAACCGCCCGCGGTTTTAAATGTAGAATAGAAGGGCTTATTGGGTATAATCCTAATTATTTTTATTTGAACAATTGGTAGATAGAATAGATGCAATGAATATATATATATATAAAGAGTTGATGGAATCCGTCGTTACTAAGTGATAATTTAATATGATAAACAAACACAAAACTTGACGTTACTACGTTTATTATCACAAAAATACTTTGAAAAATATAAAACTGTGATTGCAATTTCGGTCACCATCATTGGGCAGAGTTCTCAACTCAATATGCCTGATGATGGTCTAGTGAACGAAATTATAATCGCAGTTTTATATTTTTGTATTTTTGTGATAATAAACATAGTAAATTCAAGTTTTGTTTTTGTTCTATATATAAATATATATATATATATATATATATATATATATATATATATATATATATATATATATATATATATATATATATATATATATATATATATATATATATATAAAAATATATATAAATATATATATATATATATATATATATATGTATATATAATATAAATATATATATATATATATATATATATATATATATAAATATATATACCCGAGTGTGCATCTTGATGAAATAGAACAGAAATATGTTTCCTAATATGCGATATAATCTTTTAACGAAATTTAATATAGAAAACATTGTTTCTGAAAAAAGGCAGTTATTCAACTCTGAAAATTGTTTGTTTTAATAATTGTTCTGCGAAATAAGTTTGACTTTTTCATATAAGAATGAAATATTGTTCAGAAAACATTGACCACTTTATTATCATTGATTACTTCATTGGAATCTACCAGTTAACTCATATCAACTTACTATAGATATCAAAATTATAAAAATACTGCGCTGATGAATGTAAATTATCATAAAGAATCACGGTTCAAAAATCGAGCCATTTGACTCATAAAGTGTAAATCACAAAAGAACTAATCTAATCTCCACTATTCAAAAATCAAACAATATTATTCATGTTATCATAAATTTTGAATGAGTCATTTCACTACTACTATCTGAATAGTTACATAATATCTGGTTCAGTTAGCTACTACTTATTGAAATATGGTATTCTATAAATTGAGAAAAGCTCCAAATTCTTTACCATTGCGATTTAAAATCTGCTCCAACTACTACACCAAAATTCTGGTTGTTGGTGTTTCGTCAACTAAAATTAAATCATCAGGATTTGCCCGAAAATAAACAGTTGAAATATATTTTATGTGTCTTTTGTTATAATGATAACATCATTATAACAAAACTCACTAGATTTTATTTCATTACATATTCATTAACTTATTTTATATTTTTCTTTGTTTGTAATAGGATCTAGTAAAAAATATTCATTTGTGTTTAACCCAGTAGATACTATCAATATTGTTATTATCATTTTCTCTTTACATTAATTTTTGTCTCATCACCAATATACAAAGTGAGCAAGAAAAGGATCTATAATTGATATTACTGTACTTTCGAAATTATTGAACTTGTTTTTCTCACAAATTTCATTTTGAATTTCTAGCAAATACTATCAAGAGACTAAATTGAAAATTTGGAAAATATTCTGAGATAAAATATTACCTTAGATAATAATTTATTATATTATAAGATAATTTCATTTTGTTTTTTATAAAATCCTTAAAACACTATTTTTTGTTTCAGATTTCTACAAAATCAAGAAAATATGCATTCAAGAAAAAGAAAATAAACCATGATGTCATTTTCTGATCAACTAGAATATTTCAACAATGTACATATTAGATTAAGGAATTTATCTGTAAATTTTAAGGAATTTTGTGTAATTTATTATGTTAATTTTATTTTTCGAACTGAAAAAATACCATGCAGCGTTAGATCCAAAGTTATATTCCTCATTGAACTGTATAATAAAATCTAGTCGTAGTTAAGATTATATTCAAGTAAGATTGAAATAAAATAATTTATTTTAATGACTTGTTTTACTCAGATATACCAACCTATTGAGTTTCTGAAAAGTAAGGGAAGATGGAAGAAATATTTTCCCATATAACAGGAAACGACTTTATGTTCTCTTTATTTGATTTATGCTTACCGAAATGGAAGAACAGAACTTATTTCTTGAATAAATTACGATTTGAAAAAACTAAATTAAATAAAAAGTTAAAAATTTCATTGTTAACAAAACTTTGGGCGCTTTTTATAATATTCTATTTCAATATACATATATATATATATATATATATATATATATATATATATATATATATATATATATATATATATATACAGGGTGGCCCACCACATTCGCCACGGTGTTTCTATGAGAAATGAAGAGAGTGGAATAAAAATTTTGCACAGTCATATGTGGGTCCATGAGGAGCATATTCCAAATTTATTTTGAAATAGACAGGGTGACCCAAAAAAAAGTTACATATCAAAGTTATATTTTTTCTTATGGAACACCCTATATTTTTTCATATTTTTAGATACTATATACCAAATAAAGGTAAGTTACTGTTATATTTCCTATACCTAAAACTAACCGTTGCTGAGTTCCACTTTTAAGATAAAGAAATTATTCATAAGTAGAATATAAAAACGTCTTTTGCGTAAAGATCATGAGAGATAGGTATAGGGAACCCTGATATAGTTTCAAAGGGAATCTAATTCTGCGTTAAAATATGCCATTAAATACAGGATGTTCCATTTAAATTTAAGAAGTTTTTCAATAAAAAAATGTGCGCAAACTTTGATGCAATTTTTTTCACCACTCTGTACAATATTTAAAAGAAACTTTTATGTGGTAGTTAACTATAAATATATATATATATATATATATATATATAGAAATATGTGTATATATATATATATATATATATATATATATATATATATATATATATATATATATACTGATGTCACTATATGTGTGTGATAGTAGTAATAGTTTTTTAAAAAATGTTTAACATCCTCGTACTCATCCTCACCAAAGATGTAAGAGCTCAAAACAACAATAAGTTGCAACTGTTATTACTGTTTTAAACCTTTTTAGAATCCTTGAAGATGGAAATAATCAATAAAATTTCCGAAAGCTTGGATCAACTTTAAAGAGTTTTTCATGGTACCAGCTGCCCCCAATATTTACGTTTTACTATATATATAGTATATACATATATATATATATATATATATATATATATATATATATCTATATATATATATATATATATATATATATATATATATATATATATATATATATATATATATATATATATATATATATATATATATAATAATTGCAAACTAAAATTTATTTCCCAATTCGTTAGTTACAAAACAGAATCAAAAGTAAGGAGACTCGTTTTTCAAAATATCATAATATGTAAGTAAGTAGTTATTGGTGACTGATACCTTTTTATATGCACGAGTGATTGAAGTTGACAGAGGATAAGCAAGAAACAAAGAAAATGAAAAATTAAACTGGTACAGATCACTTATCTAAATAAAATCATTCGTACTCTATGTAACATTACACACCAAAATATTTTTATTATTATTAATATTATTTAAATTTAGGTTTGAAGCTTGAGAGAGTAAAGCTTAGTTGTAAAGTTTATATGTTAATTTCCAGTTAACAATATCAGTGTTTAGTTTCCATTCTATGATTGAAATTATGTTTTCTTCAACACTAGTTTTATTGTTCAATTACTTATAATACTAAAAGATTGTAATACTCCATTTATTTGAGCACATATTCCGGTTCCTTGCTTCACACTACTTGCGTTTATTCATTCTCTTTATTATGTTCTGAACAATACATCCTGTTTCTTATCGAGATTACTTGAAAGTTTGTAA
Source organism: Cynegetis impunctata (assembly GCA_030704885.1). Lineage (NCBI taxonomy): Eukaryota > Metazoa > Arthropoda > Insecta > Coleoptera > Coccinellidae > Cynegetis > Cynegetis impunctata. The sequence goes on from JARQZK010002190.1 coordinate 439,875, forward strand.
GGCCGTTGTTATATTATTTGTATTAGTCATTGGCTATGAATGGTTTTTATTTCCATATCAATAATTTTTCCAGTTGGTGTTAGCATCTTTTCAGTAAAGCAATAAACCTCAACAATTGCTTACTGAAATCGTTGGTCCGAAGTTTGCTTCTATTATTGAGATTATTAGAATCAATAATATAATCTAACACATCCTCCAAAAAACAACTTGGCAACATCGGCTATCGGCTGAGCTGCTGTACTGTCATGCGGAGATCTAGACGGGCTCCCATAAGCTTCTTAGTTCTACAAGTACTTTGTGCTATAGTCTCGATGAGTAAAATCAAAGTAATTCTACGATATTTTTATTTGTTCTAGTATTATTATAGGAGTTCAAATCACTATTCGACCTCCAACCGTTCAAATTCTCATGAGCATATGAGGACCTCACTTACCGGGAGAGCAGGAAAAATGAGAATGTTCAATTCCCTGAACTATGGTCTGCAGCAATATCTATCTGACATTGTCAATAATTCTGATTCGTCTCTATAATCTGAAATTTCCTTTCAAAACCTACTGTTTGAATCTCCAGATGGATTCTGAGGGATTATGTAATATGAGATAATGTATTTTGTACGTTGAATTTCACTTTTTGAATCTACCTTTCTGATTAAAAGAGATTCTGCATTAAATTACTTTATTCAGTTGTTTCAAATTGAATTATTATGAATAATTTATATGTACTGTTTATAAGTTCTGTACAATAGAAATGATATAGAATATACTGTATGTATAAACTTTGATTGTTTGTCACGATCTGTCTTATGTTGTGCTGAAATATTACTCATTCACTTGTGGTAGTTTTCGAGACACGTATTCACCCTCACTCGCCCCCTTACTCGTCTCTACTTTGTTATGGCCCTAAAGAAGGGCCATGTGTTTTCAAGTTCTGAGTATTGATTTGCACAAGTACCCTGAAAGCGATACCGTGAGATACGATCTGGGAAACCTTGACACTTTAAATTCTCTAACACCTACAGTTTCCCCAATCCAAAATTCCGTACCTAAGATATGATTCACACAGCACAGTTCATACATAAAATATGCTGTGCTGAAAGACCTAAAATTATTTCATTCTTTTGAATCCTGATAATCCTGGTCAGGACTCAGACAAAGTGATGAAATTATTGCATTGTCATTGGTTCTTCTTACTTGTGCAAATTTTTAAATTAATCAGAGCTATTAACCAGCTTCCTTGGAAAGTTGTTTGATAATTTCTTAAATTATTGAAGAATTTTCCTTGTTCACTTTATGTAATGTAATCAGAGCTCTTAAAGTCTGTTTATATGACATTGAAAGATTTTATTAAATGATTTAGGTGAAGCTAATATTAATCGTGTGAAAATTATAGCCCAATACGCATGGCATTCTATTACCAAACAAAAGTCCGTTTTGTTTTTTTTTAAGGTATTTTTCTCAACGATCCTATTCGTCAATTACATGCGATGTAATTCAAGCGGAATCCAAAACCTGTTTCACTTCAATATATCAATTTTTCAAAGATTTTCCACCTTACGTTATTTGGCACAACAAACTTTATGAACTGTTTATTGCAGATATAGGGGAAGGTAATAGTAGAATTACTATCTTATTGAATACCTGCACAACGGTGCCCTCTGCCACGGAAAACGAAGTCCGCTGAACTACAACCAACGATCTTCTGCCGAAAAAACTCAACCAGATTTGGTCGAAACGGAAAATAATTTATTTAAAAAAAAATTCCGTTGAATTCAGCACGAACAGTTTTTTTAATTTGACATAATAGACTGCAACATCTGGCAAATATAGGTAGACGACAAAAAGCTGTTAATTCTTTAACTAGGTAGGTAATGAAGAACCAGATTTTATGGCGAGGCTGGTAGAACTTCAGCTAAGGCAACCAATATAATTTTTTGTGGAGTTAAAAATATAATTTTTTGTCCGATTATTGAAATATGCTACAGGGTAATTATTAAGCATAAGCCATAAATTTAAGGAGTTCCGTGATCTTTTCTGAGAATATTACAGGAGTAAGAATTTTTCGACAGAAGAAATTTCAGCCGAAATAAAAAGAATGCGTATACAAACACTTAGTTTTGCATTTTAGGACGAGGTAGTTATTCATTTTCTCAGTTCTTGTAGTACATTAAACTTTACATGTACATTTTGGTGATAAAATGTTGTGGACAATTTTTTTTGACCCATCTCTTCTCTCTGTTTGTTTTAAAAACACCCTGTATTTAGTTCTTATGTCAAGGGACCTACAGTTTAACGCCGGTTCCGAAGGGCCAATAGACCTTAATCTATGTCATTACCCAATATATGTACATGTACGAATTTTTGAAACACCAAATTTGATGAGATATAAACACACCAACTATGGTGGGACTCGAAACCACGATGCTCTTTATACAAAATTACAAATGATAAACTTTACCGCATTCCTGAAGAGATACGTTGAATATAAAGTCTACAGAAAATGAACATTAAAGTGGAAAACAGTTTTTCTGAAAAGCATACCTTGAACATAGGTGTTCCACAGGGTTCAGTATTGGGGCCATTAATTTTTTTATTATTCGTCAATGATATGCCCCAACATATCAATACTGAACTATTGGCTCTGTTTGCTGATGATACTTCACTAGTGGTTACAGGTCGTAATCGTGAAGAATTAGTTATATCCACTAAAAAGATTATGGAATGCTTCGATAGATGGTGTGAGCAAAATTGTTTGATTTCAAATATCTCCAAGACAGAGTGTATATACTTTAATACGAAAAACACTCCAAACACTATCCAATTCGACATGAATGGAGCAAATATTGTATCCACTCGAACCACAAAATTTTTGGGTATACATGTAGATGAAAACTTACGTTTTACGGATCATATCGATAGCCTCAGTAAAAAATTGAATAAATCAAGATTTGCAATTTCACGTCTGAAGTTCTCATTGCCAACTGAGTCTTTGTTGACAGTATACTACAGTCTTGTATACAGTCATATGTCCTACAATGTCGTTCTCTGGAGAAATTCTGTAAACAGTGGAAGAATTTTCACCGCACAGAAGAGAATAATTCGAACTATGTTCGGGTTATCTCCGCAGGAATCGTGTAGGCCATGCTTTATTTTTCACAAGATTCTGACTTTTCCATGTTTGTACATATTAAAATGTCTAATCCTCATCAAGGAGAATTACCCGAAGTTTGTGAGGAATTCACATTACCACGATTATCCTACCAGGAATGGTAATCTTTTGTATATCCCGAGACATAGTACAACAAAATTCGAGCGATCTCCCACATATCAGGGGATAAAATTCTTCAACCATTTGCCAGAGAGTATAAGAAACCTTAATAAAATTAGGTTCAAAAGCAGAGTGAAGTCAATACTTTCTTCCAGGGGCTACTATAGCATTGAGGAGTTCATGTCTGACTATAACGTGAATCAATTTGTTTGATGGTTTGAGTGTAGTGTTATTTTTGTTTTGTGTGTGTACTATATACAAATTTGTATGTCCTATATACAACTTGACTTGTCCAATACATATTTGTCGATGTCTGAATGGATCAATAAAATTATTATTATTATTATTATTATTATTATTATTAATTGGTCACAATATGAATGTATATATCAATAATTACCGTAATAATCTCTTATCGAGAAATGTTATGAAAATTCTTGCACGTGTGAAAAAAGAGCAATATTTATAGCAGTATTACTACTGATGTTAACAGTACTAAAGACATGCTATAAATTTTCTAAAAACCATGTTATTACATGTTGTATATCATATCGAATTTTTCTCCTGAAACATTTAAAATATTTTTTTGTTTGATTTTGAATAAGCAACAAAAGAGACATATTTCCTTCGATTTGTCTGGAAAATAATTGTATTTGTGACAATTGGAAAGGAAAGTTAATTTAGTGTAAGCCGTTCAACTTCTTAGTATAGTCCAGTGGTTCCCAACCTGGAAGCGATCGCCCCTAGGTGGGTGATTTTGATTATTAGGGGGACAATAAATAAATGGGGGCCGATGAGTGTTCAAAAGGGGAAAAATTAAAATAGTTCTGTTCAGTAAAATTTGCCGAGTAACTATGAGTTACTGATAATTCTCATGTACGTTTTAATTTTTTTTTCTATTTTATTTAATAGTAACTGAATGAAACTGCTTTGGTTGTTTTTATATACGGTAATAAAATTGTTCAAAATAGTTATTCTTTACAGATTATTTCAAATCAAAATCAGGCATTCAATGAAAATAAAAACGGGGCGATAGTTAGTAAGTTTAGTTTCTTGAATAGGAAAATACTAATATTCACAATAAATTTCTTAAAGAAACAATATAAGATTGATAAAATGCAATACATAAATTCAAGAAAAATGAATCAACAACACAATAACTGAATCCGTCAGTATATATTTAAAATGAAATACAATTAAATCCACAACTATATCACAGGTATTTTGAGAGTTTTCTCTTGAAGGTTATAAGCGTATTACAGTCTTTAATTTCATTTGGTAAATGAAAACTTTTTTTTAAATTTCGTTTGGTAAGGAGTTATATTGAATTAGAGCTAGAATATAGATAATAAAAAACTCTATCTGAGCGAGCTGCATTAGAAGAGCAGGTTTTCATAACGTATCCAGTTTCAAAAAATATATTAATTAAATTATGATTTTTTTTCCAAATTCAAAAAAAATGCACCCTCTAATGTGTAGACAATATTTATTTCCTCCCCAGGGTATCAACCCCCAAACCAATTCGTACTAAAAACTACTCACATCCAAGGTATCATATGAAACTACGTACTTACAATCTTTCAACCCTATTTCTATACAAATGCGCTCTTTATCGTGTAAACAAGATTTATTTCCTCCTCCGGGGGGTCAACCCTTCAACCAATTCATATCGAAATAAATAGCATCCAAGATATCGTACGAAACAACTTACCTACAATGTTTCAACCCTATGGTACCGAAATTGCGCCTTCTATCGTGTAAACAAGATTTATTTCTTCCCCCAGGGGGTCAACTAACTAATTCGCATTAAAACCTATCCCATTCAATATATCATACGAAACTACTTACTCACAAAATTTCAATCCTATTGCTCCAAAATTCCGCCCTTTATCATGTGAACAAGATTTATTTCTTCCCCCAGGGGGTCAACCCCCCAACCAATTCAAAGCAAAAACAATCCCATCCTAGATATCATACGAAACTACCTATTTACTAACTTTCAACCCTATTGCTACAAAATTGCGCCTTCTGTCGTGTAAACAAGATTTATTTCCCCCCCAGAGGAGTCAACCCCTCAACCAATTCGAACCAAAAACAATCCTTTCCAAGATATTATACAAAACTACCAACTAACTAACTTTCAATCATATTGCTTCAAAATTGCGCCCTTTATTGTGTAAACAAGATTTATTTCCCCCCTAGAGGGATCAACCCCTCAACCAATTCGAACCAAAAACAATCCCATCCAAGATATCATGCGAAACTACTTATTTACTAACTTTCAATTCTATTGCTTCCAAATTGCGCCCGTTATCGTGTAAACCACGCTAAAATACATAAGCACATACATACATACGAACATATAAATATATATATATATATATATATATATATATATATATATATATATATATATAGAGAGAGAGAGAGAGAGAGAGATAGAGATATGAAATTGAGTTTTTGGTGCCAAGCATCATAAAAAGTCATGAAATGAAAAACTAACTTGGTCCTAGGTCCAACTTTGCTAATCGCACCCATTTTAATAAGCAGGTTTCCAAAGTGAAAACCTGCTAATAAGAATAGGTGTTAGGCAACCTTCAGAAAGAAGAGATGGGCCACAAAAGGTTGTAAACCACTGGTATAGTCCATCCTAATTTAAAAGTTTACGTCCGGAATTCCAAGATACCAAACAAAAATATACGTTTCAAAACGCAGGTTACTATACCCCTATGATTAAAGTCTAACTCTTTATGAGGGTTTGCATATTCAAAAAGCACCACCAAACCATCGTCGCAGGTCACATATCAGCGTCTAAATTTGGAACAGATGCATAAAGACAATGCATTAAAAATTTGCATACGACTGTTAGGATGCCCGCATAATTCAACCATTTTTGGCCCGTGCCCGGGCGGCCTTCATCACAACAATGATAAAATGATTGCTGTTTTCGTTTTATTATTCTTCTGTCGTAGGTAGCAACACACTTTGGCGGTATAATCGAAGGGTTCCATTCAAATAAGCGACTACATTGAACGGCTCTGAAGATTCCCAAACGGAAATAAATGTGACTGGCATTTTTTAAACGTTATTTGAATGTATTCATAGATGTTAAGAAACAATGCATTCAAAAACATTTTTAAGTCCTTTCGCTTTGCTTTTAACACCGTCTGTGTGGTCTATGATTAAGTCTTCCCAACTATCTACTTTTGTGGTAAGAAAGTGTACAGTGTTGTTATTTCAATAGTTATTTCTATTTTTTGCCAACAAAATAAATGTACGATGCAAATATTTATGTCACAACTGGGGAAATCCAAACAAATAATCAATTACTGAATTTATAAATGTCTGGGTTTGAAAAATATCTTTCAATCAGAAAATATCACGCTCATAAATCTCGTTTCTAAATTCTAGATGTGGAGAAACTATGAATTCACAAACTTTTTTCAGGTCTGTCCAGGGCCGTAGCCAGCACTGCTTTCTAGAGGGGTCTAAACAAATTCTTGCGGGGGCTTGTTTTTTACAAAGTACTGATATTAATATACTTGAAAATAAGAAAGGAATATACAGCTTTTTCTGTCTTTTTACCTAGAAAAGTGTACTGGAAAAGGAATATCCATTAACAAACATTTTGAAAAAAATATAAAAATTTATTTTTTTAAATAAATAAAAAATCTCTCATAGAAAACTCTTAATAAATGAAACAAATAGCTTATAAATAGACAACCAAGTTAATATTCCCTCTCTTGCTTCGTTACTTGTTTGCGCTTAATCGTTTTTAGTTGTAATTCTATTTCCACTATGTAAAATATAATATTCTGAGTTTGAAAATGAATTAACGGCTAATAATATTTTACCCGAAGAGGTTAAAGAAATTAAAGGAAAATGTGTAGATTTCATTGAAGTACTTTTACTTGAATTAATCAAACGCATGCATTTAAATGTGTTTCGGCAGATATAGTCTGTACAGTCTAAGTTGGCGTGTACGTCACAGTCATACGCAAATAACGACGCAAGGCTGCCTACCCAAATAAATAAAATTCGAAATGGTCAAAATTCATATCTGTCGTAAGTAATTTTCTGAAAAAGTAGTTATATGGTGATAGTGACCGGATCATCCATTTCGACAAATATTCTGTTCTTAACATATCAAATCGTATGTATCTCTCAATAAAAACTAACATTCCGAGTAATGAAAATAAGTTGAATGTTTGTTAAGTTGTCATTTAATTGAAAAATTTGCAATGTTGTCGGACCCTCTCGACCAACGCGCCGGTAATCGACATTTCACGTTTGACAGTCGCCCAGTAACCTAGAAGATTTTGTAATTAAGTTTGATTTATCGATCGATGAATATGGATTCTATATAGATGGACACTTCTGGTAGGGAATAATGGTCAATTTGAATTTACCGCTAGAAATCCCCGCCATGTCAAACATGCAAGATATCTCATTTTGTTGAAAATTGGGTTAGCTATTTAGATTTAAGATTATTTATTACGTCTGGCAACAGTGTTCACGATCGACGTCATATACAATTGGTGACGTACACGCCAACGGTCGCTGGACAAACTATAAGAAGTTTTAGTTTTTTAAATCCGGTCCAAAGACCAAAATTTTCTGAGCTGCCACTTACTTTTGTAACTCCCAATAGAATATCTGACATAGAGATACAATATAGAAACTTGTTAAATGGCGATTGGTGAATCAGTCCCTGATAACCCTATTATTTTTTCGAGGAAGGTTATAGATTTTTCGTAATCCCATACTGTTATTATGATTTAACGGTATTCAGATGACAATTGAAAAGTCAGTGTTAACGGCCGCCGGCCGTTATAATTTTATAACGGCCGGCGGCCGTTAAGAAATCACTTGTTCAAATATTTATTTCAAAACATCATTCTGCTTACAATAACAACATTGAAATCTTGGTCCACATCGAGTTGGGAGAATAAACCTCTGATTTTCATTTCGCAAAGGCTAATAATACATCTTCATTAACCACCTTTACATCTTGCTTTTACGCCACATTTCAAAATTTTCATATTCTTTTTGATATCGCTCTTTAGTTATTTTCGGCAGTTAATCAGCACTCGCTGCACTGCACATGATTCTCTCAATATTTCTAAAGGAATTTGATTTTGTTACTCAATTTCATCAATTTCATCCATGGTCGTCGTTAAAGCGAACTTGAGAACACAAAAACTGACGTTGTTTATAAAACTGTCAAACTGTTCCATGACAACAGAGTGCACGACGTTGGGATTTTTCTTTAGAATTGCGAGGTACGGGGTTTTTTCTTTCTTCGGAATCAAAATATAATCTTTCAACGGGATCACGAAAAATTTTTAACGACACATGTCCGATACGCAAATAACGGATTCGGTTAGTTATAATCCTCGACTGCGCTTCGGATTACAATATCCAACCTCATCCGTTATTTGCTACATATCGGCCTTGTTACGTTAATAACTATAAAAAATGCAGCCTACCAATTCATGTTTAAAGATTTAGCTCTTTTTGCATTTACTCTTTTAAGCTTACCGTCATCCAATGCATTCGTGGAGAGGATATTTTCATTGATGAATATTGTTAAAAAATTCTATTAGATCTCACTTTGCAATAAATGAGATTTGCTTGAAATAATTTAAGCCTAGCAAAGCTATGTATGCAAAATTTAATTCTGATATGTAGCAGAACCAATCCACAACTTCAACCACAGACAAAGATGATGTAATGATGTTTTGTGAACAGTTCATATAAATATAAAGATATTCGTAACAGAATCGTGATTTTGATTTTAATAGCAATTTAAGTGAAAAGTCCCGAAAATACCTATTATTGTTTTTTAGACGAGTAGGCAACATGTTGGGTGCACTATTTTTTCGTGCGGTTGCGAAAAAATCATGATTGCGATTTTGGGCGACAAATAACTGCTAGAATAAGTGAATTTTATATGCAAAAATACTTGTTACCAATGTTTCCCCGTTAGCATGTCGCAACCACGGTTGCGCTTTTGGGTGACAAATCAGCGTCTAAAATGCGACACGGCTTAAATAAATGCAGAGGGGGCTCAGTCCCCTCTGGCGTCCCCTTGGCTAGGGCCCTGGGTCTGTCGCTATGCTTTTATCACCATCTGTGTGGTCTATGATTAAGTGTTCCGAACTGTCTATTTTTATGGTAAGAGAGTGTACAGTTTTTATTAGTTATTTCTAATATTGCCAACAAAATAAATGTACGATGCAAATAATAAAGAAACTCTTGAGCAGCAGAGCTCCATCACTAAAGTCGTATTTTTCGCGCGAAATGCATCGCGTCGAGAAGCGACTCCAATTAATCGAATTATATTTTGAAAAATCACGTTTGAACAGCAAACCAAATTCAAAAGTAGAAGTATTCATTTTATAACAAAAAAATTTGCGAAATGTATCGTGGTTGAAGAAAAAAATTAAACCAACGAAGGAATGTTTCTCAACAATCCCAGATAAAAATAATTCAGCATATTTGTTGAGATACGAATCGCCCGAGATGTCAATACTTATGTATCGGGAGGGATAATTATATGAAAATTAGAAATAACAGATGGTTTATGGCAAACGAATATCGTTTTTCTTGAGACCAAATTATTATTAGTCTTCCCGAAATATAATTAAAAAGAAGAAGCAGATCAGAAAAACTTTTTCTGATCTAAATCACAAATAATAGAAAGGGGTAAAACTAACTATTTGCACAAAAAATATCAGAAAATATTTTATAATTACATAAAATTTAGAGGTGGCAATAGCAGGCACAATAATATAGAATAAGAAAATTTGTAAATTGAATAAAAAAATATTTTAGAGTACCTATTAAAATTTTTTTTTAATAATTGAAGGATGGTGATGAAATTGTGTAGATTTTGCTGTGATCATTATTAATTCTCAAATCAAATTCATCCAGAAGAAATTATAACAAAGGCTCTCAGTTGATATTAAAATCTTTTTTGTAAGAAAAAAATTAATAATATTAAAAAATAAGTGTTCTTCAATTATTCATTCCGATCCCTGATTATCATTATACGAATAGATAGTAAATTATTTGTGAAAATTACAATGTTATGCAATAAATTCTCCACTACAAAATAATACGTACGCTATAATAATAGAGTGATATTATACTCATATCTTCATATTTATAAAAAAGTATCTCACTGAAGTTAACAAACACTGATTTCATCACCTAACTTCATCATCGCTATCCTTAACCTCTACTGAATTTTTCGCACAATTAATTATTAACATTAATAAGATAACAAAAATACGCATATACGAAAACAGCTGAGACACTCTCCTAGCAACGCTGTCGTGTCAGTCGCATGCTAGTAGTGTCGGGCACAGTTTAAGACGCATCTTTTGCTAGCCAAGTGTATGAAGTGTAACATAAAAAAAACCGGCCAAGTGCGAGTTGGACTCGCGCACGAATGGTTCCGTACCATTGACTATGTCCCACTTAAATATTCATTTTATTTCAATTTTATTATTTATTATTAAATTAAAAATACAACTGAGTATTTTGTGAATTAGGTGCCTACCTGTTGCCATTAGGGGTCATCCATAAATTACGTCACACGAATTTCATGATTTTTTGCCCCACCCCCCCGTCCTTGTCACAGCTGGTCACATTTGTGAGACTCCCCCCTCCCTAGTGTGACGTCACATATTTTGCAAAATTACATTTACAAATTATTGAATGGAAACAGCGGTTCCGAAATCAGTTTTATTTACATTTAAATTATTTTTCAATAAAATTAACATCAAATCAAAAAAACAAAAAGCCATTAATTATATGAATTAAAGAAATTAACAAAACGAAAAACGATTGGCTATGTTAATTAAAGAAATTAACAAAACAAAAAATATTAAAAGAATTATATTAATTAAAGATACAAACTTAATAATCTTGAGGTCATTCTTTTGAATTATTTATAACTGGCATAGCAGCCACTTCGTTCTCGTTTGAGTTGTTAATGTCAGGAACATTAGTTGTGTCAACATCTTCCTCATCCAACCATACAGCATCATCGTCATCATCCACACAAAGAAGTTCTCTGGCACGTCAAGCAGCAAAGGACGAATCTTCGCGATGGGTAAAACTTCTTGTTGCCTCTTATGTAATTGCTTGTGTTGATTAGTGGTCTTGTATGATGCAAAATATACACCATCATACGGAACTTGCATCAAATGTGATGACGCTCGGAGATCCAAAGCTAACTGAAGTAATATAGTGGAGCAAATTTACCTTCGGGGTAAGAACCCCTCTCGCAATAGTCGCCAAAGACTGGATCGTCGTACACCACAACATGGGACAACCTCGCATGTAACTATTTGTAATAAATATTGAGATTCACGCAAATGATTTTCGTACCAAGTCGCATAGATTTTGAAATGTGACATCACGAAATTTAGGACCCCTCCCACCCCTTGTCACACAATGTCACACTTCGTCGACCCCCTCCCTCCCCCTCAAGGTGTGACGTAATTTATGGATAGCCTTTGATATCGAGCCAAAACAGACAAAAAAATATCGTTTGTTGTATGGAAGCCCCCCTTATATTTTTATTTTATTTTGTTTTTAGTAACCCTTAAAAAGAACTTCTAATAATATTTAGAACCTACAATATAATCAATATTGAATATATTATTTTTTAAACTGAGAATATACATATCATCAGCACGAAAGTGTGATCAAGATTAGAGCAGACAACAATCGACAATCAAAATAATTGTTGATACTAATATAAATAGACGCGATAGAATGGAACCTTATATCATTATTTATGCTTATTGCGAACGTCAGAAGAACAATAGTCTGTCTGGTGTTGTTATAATCTTTCTGTTTTAATTGAATTGATTGCGAGCCCGTAATTGTAGAAATTGCTCTTTATGAATAGATAAATACCAGGTAATATACTGACCTTCGCTACGCGATGCATGTTAATGATAAATTCAGCATAAACTTGGACTCTTTTTTTGGTAAGGCGTCAATTCATAACCTGGCCAAATTCGATATTTGATGAAAAATATTCAGATTGCTCTATTATGTCATTTAAATAATGAAAACTACCTTTCAATTTTGAATTTTGATAATTACCCTTTTGAGCGGGTAGATTTAATTGTATTTATTATATTTTTTATTGTAATTTATATAATTCGTATTTATTTATTCTGCTTTTGAAATTTACCAAAATATATTAAATTATTTTAGGAACTTACTGGATCTAGTACCTCGAAAAGTTACTTGTTTTTGTTAGATTGGGAGCTTTGATCAACTCGACATCAAAATTTAAACATACAAATTTTTGGTTGATAATTTTATATACAAGTCCGAATAAATCTAAATTACTGAAACTTCAATTGAATTCATTAACTTATAAGTCAATTTTTTAACAGGTTTGTAATAAACATTTCTTAATAGAAAAAATTACAAAATTAACCGCATTGAGTCAACAATAGTCCTTCAAATTTTATATTTTAGGCATTATAAAAAATAAAGTCTATACGGTTGGGCAACAGTCTAGGGCACAGATGGTACCAGGTTCGAATCTCGGGTAAGAAATGGATGTTTTAAATGTCCATGAGTTTTAGTGGTTATCATTACTTTTATATTTACTGAATAATATTCACAGTTCATAAGCCCAAGAGGGTGCATGTTGTAACACGTACGAAATAGTCGCCTGTGTTCCAACTAGGGATGCCAACATTTCTTCGGCGAAATATAATACATGTCGAAAAAATGTACTATTTTATGGAAAAAAGAATAAAAAGACAAAGACATATTTGACACTTATCTATTTCTATGAAAAATATTTGTTGCACTTGCGTTTTTTAATGATTGTTTGTCTAAAATGAAAGTGAATTTCCTTATCTCGCCTTTTCGATAATATCATTTCTGTGAATGCCAAAATGGCGGGAATAGAGAGCAGGAATAAATTTGGTAAGCTAGTTTCAGTATTATTTATAATATGCTGCTGTAGTTTTGTCAGTAAACTTACTACAATTTTTTACTTTTGCGATGATTTCATTTAATATTGTTATTTCAGAATTGTTCATTCATTTAGTTTCCCTGTAAATTTAGAGGTTCTAAAATTGAGACCTCCTGTTTTAAATTTTAATTTTGGATTTTGCATAACCAGTTTCTTCCACCAAAATCAAACCATTTATGAAGATAGTCGAAACATGAATCAATAAATACCAAATTTGACAAATTTCTGTGGGGGATACTACTTCTAAAGGTCGCAACAATGTCTTGGTTTCCTAAAAAAAATAACTTTCTTTCGTTGTTCTAGCACCGATTTCAAAATGGACAAATTTTATACGTATCTAAAACTTTGATATTTATTGCCTTCCAGTTGTTAAAACAACATTACGAAAGTTGGGTAAAAGAATGGTTTATATTTTTGAAATCTTCTTTGTGTCTTAGCAGTGCACTTGAACTTCAATCACTTTCGTAATAGTTGCCAGTTTCCAAAACTAATTCAATTAGGATTTCCCAAAAGAAAGAAGAACATCAAATTGATAATAATTACTTAAATCCTAAAACAAAAATAAACGAGACAGAAAATTCGTTTGATGTTATGATGACAGATGAGTTCTGTCTGATACATGATATGGCATCAGACAAAAAGTTAAATAAGTAGTGTTAATAAAATTTTAAAATGAAAGATTTGTTTGTTAGATTTTGGTGTAGAAAGTATAGTATTTTGCGTACTACATATTTCTTCAACAGTATATAGTACGCAGACCTGAAATATATTTCAATACTATACATTATAGTACGGTTGACAACCCTTTTCCCAACATCCACTTTGACAAAAAAAATTTATTTGGTGCATAAGAATGCGTAATTATTTATATATAGTTTAACTGGAGAGATGTCGACGAATAAGTAATCAAGAAATAATAAAAGAACGCATAAATCATAATTTATTGAACACTTGAACTAATCGTGGAAGAGTCATAAATGTATCTAGAATGTTTATCTAGGTAAATAAAATTAAAATTTACTATTTATATATAAGTACCGAAAGATTCTCTAGAGTGGTAACACAAAGCCATTCCAAGATAGTGACTAATTCCGAAGTTGATCCGTATAATTTTTAAAAAGTGACTCATGAACTGACTCTCGACTTGCCTTTTCTTTCTCTCTCCTGACTCTTTACTACTTCTTGTCCGAGCTCTTTGGACAGCTGAATTATCTGGTACCTATTATTCGATTTGATTATAATTATAAAACAACATCGTACCGGATTGAGTCATGGTTTGGACAAGTCTGTTCTTGTATTACTCATATTTCTTCACCGTTTGTTGCAGTTTTGTATTATTACTTCATAAGGAGATATTAAAACATCCACGCCATAGAATATTAAATTTAAAGTACCATTTTCGATCCATTGCGGTTAGTTTTGTAATTATTTCTATTTAGCAATGTTTATTACACGACTGAATAAAATTTCTATTGACTTATAAGTGAGATATTTCAATTAATTTTAATAATCAAGGTTTATTCCACTTTTATATAAAATTATCAACAAAAAATTTGTATGTTTAAATTTTGATGTCGAGTTAATCAAAGCTTCTAAGTTTACAAAAACGAGTAAGTTTTGGTGGTACTAGATCCAGGAAGTTCGTAAAAACTAGAGCGCTCAAAATGAGAAGTAAAAAAAAACAAAATATAAAATGTTTCATAAAAAAGATTCATACAACAACAAAAAATGAAATGTTTGTAAAACTGCAGTAAACTGCAATATAATTTTGAGTTAACGAAAACTCTATCCATGATTTTCAAAAACACGCAATGTCTGTCTGTTACTCTCTGATAATACATTTTTAAATATAGATGAGAAACAATTTACTTTGTTTTTTATCACTATTTTATAATGGTGATAAAAAACAAAGTAAATTGTTTCTCATTTATACGTAACTAGCCATTTTTATTAGAATCGAAGAATAACTAAACCTGGATACCAGATTTAGCCTTAAATTAAATCATATATATATATATATATATATATATATATATATATATATATATATATATATATATATATATATATATATATATATATATATCTATATAAATATATATATATATATATATATATATATATATATCTATATAGATATATATATATATATATATATATACATATATATATATATATATTATATAAAATTCTCGTGTCACGATGTTAAAAGTTAAACTCCTCCAAAATGGCTCAACCGATTCTCATGAAATTTTGTGTGCATATTGGGCAGGTCTGAAAATCGGCTAACATCTACTTTTAACCCCCCTAAATGTTAATGGTGGTCAACCCCTAAATTTAATTTTTTTATTTTTCAGACAAAATTTTCTGTTTTATTTGTTTATGATACAGCATTCAAAAATACATAGAACCCTAAATTTTTACCCCTCTACGATCAACCCCTATTTTTTATTTATTAATTATAAACTTCAAGATTTTTATTTTTATTTTGTCATGACTTAAAATAAAAATATTCATATTACTCTCAATTTTCTACCTTTTTACGATCAATTCCTATTTTTCCATCGCAATTTTCATTTTATGCACAGATCCGCAAAAGGATTGCAAGATGGCAATCGAAAATAACAATAGTCGGTCTGAGAATAGGTCGTAATATATTTTTCATACCCTTAAGTGATTTGGGTGGTCCACCCCAAACATTTTTATAAATTTTTTGGACAAAATTTTTGATTGTTATTTTTTTATGATATTGTATTAGAACATACAAACAACTCTAAATTTTTACCCTTCTATCAACAACCCATATTTTTTAGTCATTTTAATAATCTGAACAACGTTTGCCGGGTCAGATAGATTGATGGATAGATATAATGATAGATAGATAGATAGTTACATAGATAGATAGCTAGATAGATAGAGATACATCGGCAGATAGATGAATAGATAGAAAGATAGATAGATAAAAATAATTTATATGGCAGAACAACGTTTGCCGGGTCAGCTAGTATATATATATATATATATATATATATATATATATATATATATATATATATATATATATATATATATATATATATATATATATATATATATATATATATATATATATATATATATATATATATATATATATATATATATATATATATATATATATATATATATATAAAATATTTATACCGGGTAGCGAGAAAGTCTGGCAACAAGGTATTTTCTTTGAAACGATTAAATATATATTTTAGGGGTATGCACAGGATTGTATTTTTCGTTTTTCAGAGGTCCTGTCAAACTTTTGTGACGTCATCATTCAGTGTACTGCCGCCATCTTGAATTTTTTCAAATAGCACCGTAGGTCGAGTGATATATCGTAAAAAAGCTGATTTTGTCCTCCTATCAAAAATACAGAATACGTACCACATTACTAAAAAAAAATGAGAGAAACAATTTTCCAACACATACAATATGTAATTTTTTAATTCATATCAACTTACAAAAATATTAATAGTTTACTTATAACAGGAGCTCAAAATGTTGGCCACCTGTATATATATATATATATATATATATATATATATATATATATATATATATATATATATATATATATATATTTTATGGAAATTTTAAATTAGTTAGGAGATGAATATTGTGAAATTGCTGATCTGTTTTAATAATTTTAAACCTCAAATCTCGGTGATGAGAAATAATTATGTTTATTTGTATAGATGTTAATTAAGTAAAACTGTTGTTTTTTAGATTCCCTGAAGAAGCAATAAAATAAAATTGCGAAAGCTTGGAAAAGAATAAAGAGTAAATCCGTTTAATCACTCCAAACTGAGTCATTAGACCCTTATATAGTGAAATATTGCCAATCTACAGACTCTTAAGATACATAAAAAAAAAAAAAAATATATAATATATATATATATATATATATATATATATATATATATATATATATATATATATATATATATATATATATATACAGTGTTTTCATGATGAAAGGAACAAATTCATTAAAAAATTAGGTTTCTATTTCATGTTAAAATCCTCGGACAGGTCGATTAGTATTTTTATTTGGGCAATTTTCGCAATAAAAATTTTGTATACAGGGTGTCTCATTCAAGAGCTATGGCTTTGTCATTAGTTTTTTTAAAGGTAATACCCTGTATATTATTTCACTTTACAATTCTACGATAAATTCTTATCACTTTTTGTGAACATACCATATGCCTCAACTTGATGGATTCCCAGATTATAACGGAGATAGTGGAGCACCTGGAGATTTAAAATGTGGATTAAAAGTACAAAAAAAATTTAGGTAAACATTGTCATTAAATCTGAAGAATGAAATTTCACATGTACCATCTGAATTCATTCACTGGTGCTGTATAGTCCGCAGTTTTCACGTTTTTAACGCTCCAGGCACTACACTACTTCATTGTTTAAGAAAATGCAATTACTTGAGAGAGAACGTATTGAAGTACTTATGATGATTGGTTTTGGAGATAGGGTGCGTTCACAAGAAGAAGTCTGCAATCTATTCAATGAAAATCATCCTGATCGTCCCGCCAATTACTAGATCGACAGTCAGCAAAATTGAAATCAAAATTCAGAGATACGGCCACGTTAGAGATTTACCTAAAAGGAAGACCACCGAGAGTATCTGAAGAAACAGTGCTGAACGTTCTACTAGAAAAACCCAAGATAAACCCTCATACATCCATTTACTACAATTTCCAATAATTTCAATTTATCAGTAGGGTCCGTGCATAAAGATACTTAAGGTGAATAAGTATCATCCCTATAAAATTAAAGCTGGTACATGAATTATTAGAAGACGATATTTGACCGCAGAGTGTACAGTTTTGTGAGCAGATTCTTGAAATTCATAATCAACATCTAAATTTCAATTACAAACATAATTTTTTCTTGATTGAAGCCACCTTTACTTTAAATGGCCACGTCAACAGACAAAACTGGTAGGTATTAGGCGACGAGAAATCCTCATTGGATGCAAAGAATGCCACACACAGCGGCCTCAAAAAATTAATACATGGGCAGCGATTGTTCGAAATTCGTAATAGTTCGGTCCCTATTTTTTTGAAGGAACACTAAACGGAGAGGACTACTTGAACTTTCTCCAGTTCGAACTCATTCCGGCTTTAGCTGTTTTGTTTCCTAACCCACAAGATCCTGACATACCTAATAACGAGATATGGTTTCAACAAGATGGGGCAAATCCTCACTATTCAATTCGCTGTTCGACAATTTTCTTGAATGCAACTTTTCCCAACAGATGGATAGGACGGAGAGGTCCGATTGAGTGGCCGCCAAGATCACCGGACATAACCCCATGGATTTTTTTTCTTATGGGGTTATTTGACGGTCTAAAGTTTATTTGAATTTAGACCCAAATAATATTGATGATCTAAAAGAGAGAATCAGGCAGGAAATTAAGACTTATCAGTCCAGAAGTAATTGAAAATGTGCAACGGGAAACATTGAATCGACTTTCAAAAATGTCTCGAAGTAAACGGAAGCAACAGATTGAACATATGTAAAAATTAAATTAGTAATTACATTTGTGTGTTTTCATATCGTAACCTCTCATTACCCACTATATCCGTTTCTGGCAATCCATCGAGTTTGAGGCATATGGTATGTTCACAAAAAGTGATAAGAATTTATCGTAGAATTGTAAAGTGAAATAATATACCAGGGTATTACCTTTAAAAAAAACTAATGACAAAGCCATAGGCTCTTGAATGAGACACCTGTATATACAAAATTTTTATTGCGAAAATGCCCAAAATAAAAATACTAATCGAACCTGTCCGAGGATTTTTAACATGAAATAGAAACCTAATTTTTTAATGAATTTTGTTCCTTTCATCATGAAAGCACTGTATATATATATAAATATGATATATATATAGTATATTATATATATATATATATATATATATATATATATATATATATATATATATATATATATATATATGTATATAGCAAAGCTTGGCCGGGCAGCTAGTATAATATATATTTCTTATGGTCGTTATATTACATTAATATATTTGTTATATGCTAACCAAATTTCGTTATTTATGTTTTCCATTTTACTAATTGAATTTTAGCTGAATTTAATGTTTGTGTATCGATATGTCTTTTCGTCTCCGTATACCATAGCATGCACTTAGACAACTGACATTGTCCATTCAAGTCTGTAGAGGGGCACCTGTTTTATGGGTTTTGTCTATTGAATTCCTGGGCCCGGAACTTCCGGTTATGAAAGGAACTCGTATTGTGATTTAGTTTACCTTACTCTACAATTCAACATGCAAATTATTTCAGACACCTGCATATAAGTGCATTCTTTTGTTGCTGCATGAATAACCTGAAGAAAAGATTAGGTTAGACTTCAAATGAATCTCAAGCAGATAATGAATAATTTAAATTAAGTTCCCAGGTTATAGTTTTTAGAACTTTAAAAAAATTACAACAGGTCGATTTTAAATTTGAAAGGGACATCGATTTACAGTTTAACTTGTTTTGTAGAAATGTGCACTATAGGATATGTGATACATTGTACGACAATATCAAATTAAAAAATACAAAATTCGAAAAATTCATTCTATTTTCAAATTGCCACGAATTCAGAGTCTCTGTCAAAATAGCTTTCATACTATATATTACATGCATATATGTTTAGAGCCAATTGAAATTTAAAAGATGATACCTAGATCTATAAAGAGGTGGTACCTACAAAACAAATATGTACGGTGGGTAACTATTATTTCATATATTACCTACATAAAGTGCAACAAGGAAAATTCTTCAATCATTTATAGTTATTTATGTACCAAGTGCGTTATATAGATCCTAACGCCAGGAGGGTAACATTCGGCCCGAGGGATGAATGTTGCCCGATGGGCGTTAGGATCTAGTAACGCACGTGGTGCATACAAGATTTTATTCTTCACGAAAAAATTATTTTATTATAATGAAAAATCGATTTTAAAATCGGTTCATTGCTCCTATACTTTCCATTTTCCTTCTCATAGTAGGCATGTCATTTGTTGATATTTTGACGTATGTGAATATTTTTGTCATCGTATTTAGTGAATGTCATTGCTGCTTTCTTTGTGAAGTCTTATAGAAATAATGGAAATGAAAATGAATTTACCCAAGAATATCATAGAAAATGCAGCCAAAGCTGCGAATAATTCATTGCCGGAGAAATCCAGAGTCGTATACGACAAGGATTATGAAGTATTTGATCAATGGAAGTTGCTTCAGGTGTCCTCGTACAATGAGCAGGCGTTATGATTCATAATGCCCGCTCATAACGCCCTAGGGCATAATGAGTGTATTTATAGTAACCGTATCTAAGGTAAAATCAACAAATAATATACAAGTGAAAAATAAAAAAATTATCGAACAACTTTCCAAAGGAGCTGGTTTTATGTATTCCTCGACGTGAATTCTACATCCACAATCCAACAGTGAATCATAGAAATCGTCAAGTCACCCCGACTCAAAATCTGCATACAGCTGTTTCGATCTTATTAGATATCATCAATGCAGCTTATTTGACTCGCAGAGAATTAACAAATTTGAATGTGAAGTATGTGTATGAGTAGACATTTAATGTCAGGAAGTTATGTATTTTCCCGACGGATTTCTGCATTTTCGATCTAAGCGGTAAATTGTTGGTTTCCTATATCCTTGGTGGAGGGCGCTCTGATTTGTTATCAAGATAGTGTTTCCTTCCACGATTTGTATTGTGTTACAATTAGAACAATCACTCCGAGTCAAATAGGCTGCACTGATGAGATCTAATAAGATCGAAATAGCTGTATGCAGATTTTGAGTCGGGGTGACTAGACGATTTCTATAATTCACTGTTGGATTGTGAATGAAGAATTCACGTCGAGGAATACATATAACCAGCTCGTTCGTGAAATTGTTTGATAATTTTTGAAATTATTAACAAATTTTCGCTGTTTCACTTTATGTAGTTTATCAAATTGACAATGTTCAACTTGTTTATTTTTCATGATTTGATTTTGATTATTTCATATTCAATTAAATGATTGATTAGTCAGTTAATTCAGTAATGTCCATTTAACCCTTTCTATGCGGAGGACGCGCTAGTGCGTCCATTCGGTTCTTCCGAAAATGCGTACGACGCACTAGCGCGGCCCCGACAGATTGTTTTTAAATGCAATTTTGAGAATGCCGCAATTTTCAGAAGTGTAGGAAACATGTTCCGCACATACGGAAATATGTATTTTGTTGATAGATGGCAGCCGTTGTTCGGCGGTTCCACCTGAAGTCAAGTTAAAATTTCAAAAAAATGAATCTAAAGGTATGTACCTACTTCGAAAATGTTGAGGTGGCTAAATGGCGAGACAAGAATGATATTCTGTATATATCAACCGAATTCAAGAATAAAAAACAGAAGAGGAGCAGAAATAGAAAAACCATTGCTTGTTGTTCAATATAACAAATATATGGGAGGTATAGATAACCGAGATGAGTTGACGGCTTATTATCCTACGACACGTAAAACCTTGAGGTGGTATAAGAAAATAGGTATCTATATTATTCAGTTATACCTGCAAAATGCTTATGTACTTTTCAATAAGTATTCTGGTAGGAAATTATCTTCGTATCAGTTTCATCTAGAAGTGCTAGAGAAAATATTACCGGAACATCTACTAGGAATGAAACCAGAATTGGCAACATTTACCCAAAATAATAGAAACGAAAATAACAAAATACTTTGAAAAAAATGTCGTACATGTACTAAGAAAAAAAATAGCGGAAAGATACTATATTTTACTGCCCAGCATGTCCAGAACAGCCCGGTCTTTGTCTAGGAGATTGCTTCGAAGAATATCACAACTAATATATATCTTCGTTTCAGTATTTCTCTACTACTGTTTTTGTTATTTTTAGGTAAAAATTAAAATTAATTCTCTTTATCTTGTATTTTTGTTTTTTATTAATATTAAACAAAAGTGACGTTTCTAAATTTTCATAACTCCACAAAGACTAGCAAGTGCGTCCTCCGCAATTTTAATAAAATGCGGAGGACGCACTGGCGCGTCTTGTGAAAAACATGAACAAAATTAGTTGTACTACGTTTCTATAAAAGCATTTGAATCAGCAAACGAAAAGTTTTTTATTTTTACCTAAAAAAATATTTCCGCACAGGGCAACACTCTATTATTTAACGCCGCAGTGAAAGGGTTAATTCGACTGAAAATATTGTGAATATGAACTCGTCAACATTTCAAGTATTGGTTGAATGGGTATAAATTATT
This sequence comes from Cynegetis impunctata, assembly GCA_030704885.1. Classification (NCBI taxonomy): domain Eukaryota; kingdom Metazoa; phylum Arthropoda; class Insecta; order Coleoptera; family Coccinellidae; genus Cynegetis; species Cynegetis impunctata. The sequence goes on from JARQZK010002190.1 coordinate 462,498, forward strand.
AAGCAACTCCACTTAAGAATTATATATTGTAGGTACTTCATTTCAATTTTTAAACATCATCTTAGAAAATGTACTTTGGAATGGAATATTCTCAATTTCATCATTTTAGAAGTGGATAATTGATGTTATTGCTATGTTGGAATCTACGCTTATTCGAAATTCGATAATTCTAGAATAGTTGTAGATGTAAAGAAAGAAGATATATCATCATTGTTATATTTGGTGTTAGTCTCAACAGGTAATTTTATATTTTACGATGATCTCACTCACTTGAAAAAAATGTGTGGAAGTCTTTACGTTAATTGAGTGTTGAGTTGATGCTATCCTGAAGGCAGCGTTGAAATATTAAGAATAATGTGAACTAATCTAGTACGGTTCCTGCTCTTCTTCTCAACGTCAACTTAAATAATTGTGGAAGTTACATCTGTGTATTCGACTTTTCAACAAAACTGGTGACGCTTTACTCGATCTCAATAAATGCACTCATAAAAAAAGAAACTAAGTAAATGAAAATGAAGGTGGAAATTTTCGTGAGAATTATCTATCGCAAGGATATTAACTGGATTCTAATAAAAGATTCAAATAATATAGTTTGAAGAAATTTCATCTCGATTTACGAAAACAATATCTTATTTGAGCACATCACATTCAAAGTCCATCGTTTGTATGCCAAGGATCATAGGTTCCTTCAGCCAGATCAGAGGATACACTTGTATGTACAAGTGCATTAAGGATAGGTGAGACGAGATATTTATGGAACATAGGAAGTGTGCGTAGGGTTCAGAGGATTACTACTGGCCCAGCATTCGCCGTATAAGTTTGCAAGCAGTGACTTACATTACCATGAGGAAACCTCTGAAATAAACTCATGTCAGACCAGTCGGCCCCGGGGTTTGAACCCGAGACCTCCCAAATACTAGCCAGCGTACCCAACATACTCGACTAACTAGCTGAGGTTTTATAAATGTCCCATGAGATTTAATACAATTAAAAATGTTGAGTACTGTCGTAAATTCAAGGCCATTGACGTTTCGGAATAGGCGATAAACTGTAGAAAAAAAGGTTTTATTGTATTCGCTAGTATAGTTTTTCCAATTAACCAATTAACAAAAAAAAAGAATAAGTTTCGTGGGACACCTTGTTGAGACAAAGTTTTTCTCGCTATATTATGTATTTCAAGTAGCAGGCACAATGAAATAAACTAAGAACGTTTGGGAGTAAATGAAAAAACAATAAATGAAGGAGTTACAACAAAATTGTTATCGATATTTGTAATTTAAAGGTATTGAAGTTAAGGTTTTATTATTAATTATTGTAATAGTATATGAACAAATTACGAACTAAATCAGTGCAGCCAATTTTAGTAATTATTGATTTGTTATAACTAAAGTAAGACAGATAATAAAGTTTATTTCGGAGCATAAACCAATTATATCACAGAGGTATATATTACTATAACCTGTACGTGATATTAAAATAATATAAATTCCTAAAATTAAAAGTATTCCATGATGGTTAAACAGTAAAAAGAAAACAAACAAAAAATTTATCCATGATAAACAAACGACTGAATTACATAAGCAGCGCAAAGTTCATGTTGTGGTAAAATTCTTTTCTTCTTCTTCTTCACACTAGATATTCACTTTATGAGGTAAGTAATAAACTACTGAATCTTCAAAATTATTGTCACAGTTGATGTATTTTGCAATAATTCACTATTATAAAATACTTTTCAAGTATCATTCATCAAGTTTCCAACTACTTCTCTATTTTCACTATTGATCCAAGTTTTCATTCGTTTTTTGAATATTTTAATGCTTTTTATGTTTTTCAGGTGATCAGGAACTACATTCAAAATTTTTGGCGCAAGGTAGGTGTAACTTCTTTGACCAATACTTTTTTTACATTGAGGAATCAGGTATGTATGTTCTTTTCCCCTGGTTGCATGTTCATGATGCAACGTACCAACAGGTATTTTCTCTGATATTATGTTTGCAAGAATTTTTAGAACATATAACTGTCTAACATCTAGTACTTCCGAGATCTCGAACAACTGTTGGCTGGGAAAGGTGCTCTTCTTTTGATATATAATTTTTAATACCCATTTCTGGATGATCTCCAAGGGCTTTATGTGGCAATGGTAAGCACCTCCCCATCCAATTATCCCATAGCTAATTTGAGATTCTACCAGTGCTTGATAGAATATTTTCAAATATTTTATCGAGCTTATATATTTACGTAAGTATTTAAATTTGTGAAGGAGGCCTCTTATTTTATTAACAAGGTTTTTTATATGTTTGTTCCATCTCAATTGTGGATCAATCGTTATTCCTAAATATTTAATGGTTTTTGTTTCAGCTATGCAAGTCTCGTTATCAATCTGAAGGTCACCTAAGTTTGGAAGATTTTGTGTTTTGGAACCAAAGACCATATATTTTGTCTTGTCAATGTTTAAGGTAAGTTTATTGCTTCTAAACCATTTTATTGTTTCAGTAAACTTTAATTGCACTTTCTCCTTCAATTCTTCCCATGTACTTCCCCGATACTGAATAACCCCATCATCTGCGAAACAAATTGCTTCTTCTGATTCATTCATTTTTAAAAGGCTGTTTATATAAATTAGGAATAAAATAGGACCTAATACAGATATGTTTGCAATCCATTTTAAATATGTATTTCGAAGAAACAGCATTGATACTGATATTGTATCTTTCTGTAGAGTCTGCTGGATCATTGTTAATTCTTAAATAAAATTCATCCAGAACGAATTGAAACAATAATAACTTTGAGTTTTAATCAGCAAATTTGATGTTGAAATCACTATTTTTTCTGTGGACAAACATTAAATTACCTTCAATTCATTCTGAACCATGATTACATTATAGATAGATATATTATTTATATAAGACTTATAATCAATCCTCCACTTCAAATTCGTACTCAATAATAATACACTGATATTATACTCATATATTTATATTTATATAGAGTATCCTACTTAAATTTAAAGGATAGTTCTCTACCTGACTTCATTATCGCTATCTTCAACCTCTACTGAATATCTTTCAATATTAATTCTTTATTGATAAAATAACAACAATATGCTAATATACGAATACAACTGATGAGCACTCCTAGCAATCATAAGGAGGCATCCATTAATTACGTGAGAGAATTTTTGCGATTTTTCGCTATCCCCACCCCCTTGGTGAGATGTCGTGAGATTTTTCTCGACCCCCTCCCCCCTCCACGAATATCACGTGAGTTTCTCAAAATACGTATTTGTTATGTAAATGAGTTAAACGGTGCTCGATTCCATCAGATTTATTGAAATTTCATAATTTTTTCTATTTACGGCTAGTATTTGAGATTTTCAATGAAATAGCATAGAACCACAATGAGATTTAATAATAAAATACTCAAATATGAACCACTGAAATTTGTTAAAGCATATTCACTCTCAATAAATCCACGGAGACTCATGTATGATCTCAAGAGTGACTACTACTTTAACACTTTTTATTCCGTCATAACTTCGATAAAAAATTCTATTATTTCAAGTAAATTAGTAATATTTTATACAAACGTGGAGAAAATAAAATTAATAATGAAACAATGGCTGTAATAAGTCATACAGAATTTTTTTTTTCTACGAATGTCAATAAAAACCATCATTCTATGTTCAAAAGTAATTGCGGAACATATAGTACAGTAAATAGAGACACAAAAATGGCATTTACTAGAAAAAAATACTTTATGGCTGAAATTTTGAGGGGGTGTTCGGGGTCTTGTCCTGAGTCTAAAACTTTCGTATTCGAGAGGGTGGGGAAGATACAACCCCCGGTCTATATGGGGGTGAGTTCGTTTCAATTCTATATCTCGGTTGCTGTTGCCCGTACAGTCAAGTGGAAGCGATTATATTTGTAGGAAATTCAATTATCTATCCAATGATAATAAAATCGAGGTCATAGGTCAATTAAGTCAATTACAATTGCCGGTCAAAAGTCAAAAGTGAAGGGTAGTTTTTCATTTTTCGCGAATACCGTGAAACCGGTAAGTTTTTTCGCATACTGCTTGAGTGCCATTTCAAAGTACTTGAAGTTACCTACAAGATGAGCTCTCGAACGCCCTTCTACGATGAAGAGTTTTCTATCACTCCAACGATCAAGTTGACCGCGCGCGCCAATGTTGACCGCGCGATCCGCGTGTCGTACTCTCATTGCTCGTACATTGCACTCTCTACGTGCAGTCAATAATTATCGTTGAATTTTTTCCTAATTAGAATTAATAATATGGGTGAAGGTGGACTTGTTTTTACGTGCGTTTTTTTAAAACTCGCCGTAGATTATTAAAATACTTCAGGGAAGTTTAGTCAATACTATATATCGTTCGTGAAGCATTGGGGAAAGCTGAATCGCACGAATCAGTTATAATTATTGCAGAAGACATCGACATTCTAGTGATATTAACAGCGTTAGGAAAGGAATATCGAAACGTCTTTCTCGAAAAACCTGGCTCGGGAAGTACTCCGAAAAAAAAGTACTCCTCATCAAGCTTCAAGTTCGGGGAAAAAATCGCTGATAATATTCTGTTTCTTCATGCTTTCTCTGGGTGTGACACAACGTCTTCGACTCGCAATGCCGGTAAAATGAAATTCATCTTTAAACTGGAGAAGGATCCCCAACTACTGGACTCAATTTGTCTGTTTCAAAATAAAAGAGTTGTTCCATCAGCGATAGCCTTCTGCGGACAATTCTTCTTCTACAAGTTATACGGAGGAAACAAGGACGAGACTTTGAACTTCTATCGTTACAAGCGTTTTCTCCAGTCTGGAAAAAAACCCTTTCAATTTGGCTTCCCTACCATCCTACTGATGCGGCTCGTCTACACACCTATAGAGTGTATCATCAAGTTCCAGAATGGTTGGGAAATTACAAAGATCCTGAAGACTGGGGTTGGAAGAAAACGAAGAGCATTTATATGCCCGTCGCCTGCGAAAAAGATCCGGCGCCGCCAAGTTTGCTGAAATTAATTTCCTGCGCCTGCAAAACTACTTGTGGAAAGGCCTGTAGATGTCGAAAAGCTGGGCTGAAATGTTCTCCGATTTGTGGGACTTGTAGCGGTACCGCGTGCAACAACATCGCCCAATATTCTACCTTGCAAGAAGATGACGATTTTCTCAACGACGACAGGAACTCGCCATCCATTCCTGAAGAAGACGTTCGTGGTGACACATTCGAAAAGGATGATGAATACGAAGATGGCGAAAAAAGTCCATCCAAAAGACCCAAATTCACATGAAAGTCGCCAGCAGAAAAACTTCGAGGTAAATTAATGATCGAGACACTTCAAATCATCAAACAGTACACAGCAATACACACACATACATGACAGAGCACTGAACATTCAAAAGTTGGGGTTTTTATAGGGTTTTAGTGAGTAGGAGTCTCACACTATTCGGCAAGGGCAGACTTTGTCGTTTGTCCATGATAGATTTCCCGTTTTCCCTTGAAAAAAAAAAAGTCCACCTTCAACCATATTATTAATTCTAATTAGGAAAAAATTAAACGATAATTATTAACTGCACGTAGAGAGTGTAATGTACGAGCAATGGGAGTACGACAAGCGGCTCGCGCGGTCAACATTGGCGCGCGCGGTCAACTTGATCGTTGGAGTGATGGAAAACTCTTCATCGTAGAAGGGTGCTCGAGAGCTCATTTTGTAGGTAACTTCAATTGAAATGGTACTCAAGCAGTATGCGATAAAACTTACCGGTTTCACGGTATTCGCGAAAAATGAAAAAATACCCTTCGCTTTTGACCTTTGACCGGCAATTGTAATTGACCTAATTGACCTATGGCCTCGATTTTATTATCATTGGATAGATAATTCAATTTCCTACCAATATGATCTCTTGGACTTGACTGTACGGGCAATCACAACGGAGATATAGAATTAAAACGAACTCAACCCCATATAGACCGGGGGTTGTATCTTCCCCCACCTCCTCGAATACGAAAACTCAGTTTTAGACTCAGGACATGCCCCCGAACACCCCCTCAAAATTTCAGCAATTAAGTATTTTTTTTTAGTAAAATATGCCTTCTCGTTGTACAATATACTATTTAGTGAAAATCATTAGTGCGTCGTATGATTATTATAGAAGGATATGGTATTATTTTTTTATGAATAATCGCCACATCGTAGCGTATTTTTTTTTTTATTAATAGTTAACGAATGATGTTAGAAGAATAGTTTTTCATATTTAATAAATGATTAAATTGTTTCCAAACAAATGTATTTATTCATAGTTAATAAATTTTTCTATCAGTGCAAAATTGAACCGCGACATTTTTTACTTAATTAACCCAGTTTTCTCGCAATTTTCTACTGACCACCCCCTCCCCCACGTGAGATTGCGTGAGATTTCGCTCGACCCCCTCCCCCGTAAACACCTCACGTAACTAATCGATGCTCCCCAACGCGGTCAAGTCGATCGTGTATGCCGTATCTATCGTGTCGGACTTAGTTTGAGATCTACCTTTCATTCACCAAGTATCTGGAGTATAACGTGCGATATAGAACTTCATCTCAAGAAAGAATATCTTATAAAAGAAATAAATTAGATATGTCTATTTCCCAAAAAGAAAGAAGCTTCTTGCCATAAAATATTTGTTATAACATTTTCCATTCAATTCAGTATAATGGAAACTGTTGGGATTTCAACATATTGACCTATTCACAGTATTCGATAAAACCTGAGAATCTGTCCAAATTAGAAAAAATCGACAAGGATAACATAAGAAGATCTTATCACCCTCCAAGTATCAAGTATCTCTATGCTTCTATTTGACATGTTTCTGTGGCAGGACGAACGTAGTGTAGTGCTTCTCCATCCTGTATTAGAGAAGTACATCCGGGTTTTGTCAATGCCCATCCATGTTATAAGTTATAGGACTATTATCAGGTCAAATTCAGTCAGGATATCTTTAGCAATTTTGTAATTCGAAAATGCTGGTTGAATGGAATATAACGTTAATATTGAAAGTGAATAACTATACATGTAACTGAGATTGAATTCTCGCACATCACTTGGTGAAACATCATAAAGAATAAAGTATAAACTTTAAAATAAAAACACTTGGCTTATGTTTCACAATATAAAAAATCTTTAGATACTGTACTTAGCAGTAATAAAAAGTCGACATGTTTCGAGCTATGAACTCATTATCAAGTCTTGATAATGAGTTCATAGCTCGAAACATGTCGACTTTTTATTACTGCTAAGTACAGTATCTAAAGATTTTTTATATTGTGAAACATAAGCCAAGTGTTTTTATTTTAAAGTTTATACTTTATTAACTATACATGTGTTTATCAAAATTTCATTTATCAAAAAATTTTGAAACACTTGAATGTACAAAAAAAATTACCATTTCCTAATGACTATTTATATTTAACGATCAAATGAGACTTAGAGAGAATTTAAACGAAGAATTAAGGTTCTTGAAGTATGTCCATTCATATAATTCCAAAAAATTGTGTAACATATACCTGACCAATGTAAGGACTAAATATGGTCGTAGTAATCCTATTTCGAAGGAATTTTCAATTTATGATCAGTTATCTGACTCAGTGAAAGCAACAGATGGAATTAACAAATTTTTTTGTAATAATAATATTTATTTGAGTATGACATAGTTGTGGTGAGATGGTGCCTTTCCTTCAATTTCTATGTTTGCTACATATGTATGTTGTATTCATTTAAAAATTTACTTCAAGTTTTGTTCTTTCTCAAAGACAACCCCAGCAGAAATCGTGTCGTATATAACAGTGTTTTAAAAACTACTCCCGCACTGTTGACTTTTGATAGAAAACAATAGTCTATCAATTCCGGGGAAAACAAAATCGAATTAAATCCACACTTGATCTTAGTCATCTGCAGACTATAGGCTCCCACCACTCAAGGAGCCCCCGCCAAAAATGAAATTTCTAGAAAGAAAATTTTGTAATGATTATGTACTACGATGACTGATGCAAATTTGAATGATAGAACTATACTCAGCACAGAATTCGATATTATAAGGAAAATTGACGTTAGCGATATAATTGAAGATTTTGCTAAAGATAAATCTGGAAAAGTTGTAATTTATTTTAACAATTTTTGTTAGTATCGAGTAGTGTTAATTTTGAGCCTTAAATTATTAATAAATATATTCTACTAGTATAAGCATAGTAACTACAACAAACCTGAGCCCTGGAAGAATAGACCAATACATTCCGAATTAATAGAGTAAAGTTAAAGATATACAAATGAATAAATAGAAAATTTTTCAAGAAAAATCATTAATTTAGTTTTCCGTCGACCTCTAAATAAAAGCTTACTTTAACGTACACGAAATTGATCATTAATGACCCATTTTAATGTGCAATTTCTCCTATTTTAATGTATGATTGTCATGGGCAACCAAACACAGAAGTATTCAGCACGGAATAGTTGAATTATTCTGTGTCTTTCGATACTTCTATATCTCGAAATTCAAGTTTTTTCGCTATACTATATAAATTTTATAATCTATGACCTGCAATTTATACTAAATTATAAAAATCACATGATTGCGAACCGTGAAATGAATGTTGTAGGTTCTTATTTCAATAATAACCCTAAATAAGTAAAAGATGAAATACCAAAATTCCGCTTATTGCTATAGCCGGATACGGATGTGACACCATTTTAATAATCGGAATCTCAAACATGACTGTATTGAAGTGACTAAAGGGCTATTTCCGTCATTAAAATAAGAAAGCAAAACACGAAAAGTCAAGGTAAATATGGAAAGATAAACTTTAATATCTAGCCGCAAAAGCCGATACGATATTCGAGTTAGGGTGGGCCCCAGTTTAACATGTGGGTGTTGTCTTTCTTTCCCTCCGTACGTGTACAGAATCCTGTTAGGACCGGAAACGCTCCCACATATGGCATCGGATGAGGTCCCCCTGTGAAATGTACCCGCTCTTATAAGAGTTCTATTTTTTGCAATTCCTTCCTGCGCTAAGGTGTATATTACGGAAACTGTCATTAGGGGAGCTGGGAATGCACAATCTGAAACCGTGACAGGAAGGAAACATTGGTTTTAATTTATTTTAAAGCGGAGTTATGCAGCAGCGAACCAGATTTCATGGAAATTGTTTTTACTTGTGATTTATTTCTAAAGCAAAAAGCGAAAGGAATGAGTTCATTGAAGGTATATTTATTTGCTTTGAAGCTTAAATCATCCTCCTCATTTTTTTTTCAACTTCATTGAAAATTTCAGCGTGGTTCTGTTCTTAAAATAGACATTTCGATAATGGATTTCGTATGTCTCTACATATTCCAAGAAAATTCTTTTAGTTTTCAGTCGTATTTTCAACAAAAATACTAGACTATTGCGCTATATCGAAAAACAACTGTGTTTTTAGGTGGTGATTGGTGATTTTTAAATGCATTTTGACTTCCTGGACCATGATTTTTGAGTTTTTTATGTCCTATATATATATATATATATATATATATATATATATATATATATATATATATATATATATATATATATATATACATATATATATATATATATACATATATATATATTTATAAATATATATATATATTTATATATATATATATATATATATATATATATATAGATATAGATATATCTCAAAAAACTCCATTTTATTAAAAAGTTGACGTTTCGCCACGACATTCGTGACTTTATCAAAACTTTTGAAAAAATTGAAAATTCTTTGACATTTATTGATTTGACAAAATTTGAGTAGTTAAAAATGACTACTATGTTTCATCAAAATTTTTCGGCTGTGGCCGTTCTCTGTTATTTATTACGTGCTATTCAGTCCAATATTAACATTCAAATCTGTTATTATTAAATGGTAAGGGAAACCATAGAAACCTTTACCCACGTAATGTTCGAAATAGGTTCAAATTATTTTGATTTTGAAAAGTCAAATAATAGGGTACTATTTATCTTTTTTTCAAAAATTTTTATTATGGCTGTCGCCGTCTTCAGTTATTAATTACGTGATATTTAGTCCAATATTAACAGTCAGGTCTGTTGATATTAGATGGAAAGGGAAACACATTACGTAGGTGAAGGTTTCTGTGGTTCCCTTCCCATCTAATATCAACAGACCTGACTGTTAATATTGGACTAAATAGCACGTAATTGACAACTGAAGACGGCCACAACTATAATAAAAATTTTTGAAAAAAAGATAAATAGTACCCTATTCTTCGACTTTTCAAAAACAAAATAATTTGAACCTATTTCGAACATTAAGTGGGTAAAGGTTTCTGTGGTTTCCCTTACCATCTAATAATAACAGATTTGAATGTTAATATTGGACTGAATAGCACGTAATAAATAACAGAGAACGGCCTCAGCCGAAACATTTTGATGAAACATAGTAGTCTTTTTTAACTACTCAAATTTTTTCAAATCAATAAATGTCAAAGAATTTTCAATTTTTTCAAAAGTTTTGATAAAGCCACGAATGTCGTGGCGAAACGTCAACTTTTCAATAAAATCGAGTTTTTTGTGATTTACCAAGCCTGTTAATGCTAATAATTATCAAAAACTTACATAAATATATATATATATATATATATATATATATATATATATATATATATATATATATATATATATATATATATATATATATATATATAATTATTCATTCGAATTGTTGTTGCCTGTGAACTATTTCTAATCTCTTGATAATTATTAGCAATAACAGGCTTGTTGAATCTCAAAAAACTTGATTTTATTAAAACTTTTTAATAAAATCAAGTTTTTTGAGATTCAACAAGCCTGTTAGTGCTAATAATTATCAAGAGATTATATATATATATATATATATATATATATATATATATATATATATATATATATATATATATATATATATATGTATATATATATCAGGGGCGGCTAGTCAAAGGAGGCTAAGCCTCCTCAATAATATTCCGTGTATCACTAATATATTATATTGAATAGTCAGCATTCAGCATATGCACATTAATCAAAATCATATTATTTTATGCACCTACCTTCCTTTCAACCTACATTATATAATATAATTTATTAATTAAGATAGAAGGTATTCACATTTACTGCATTTCATTTATTTCAAGATTTGTGGCAACGCTGCGGAGGCTTAGAAAGGTATATTCTCAACGTTCATTATGCCTGCCACAGAAAAGCAAACAACGGTGCAAATACTCCGAATGAATACTTCAATGCAATAGAAAAGCAAAACACATGTGAATGGCAACATGGATAGGAACTCAGTCTCATACAATGTCGACCAATCACAACTATAGAATTTCGCGTGACATCGAGTGAATTCGTTGGAAACCATTAATTGAATCGTAGTGTGATCGTAGTTACTAATGGCAGCGTGTTTACTTATATTGCTCGCGTATTGTTTTAAAATGAGTTTGGTTACTGAAGTTAATTTCAAAATTTTCAATGGTGACTTAGTGGAATATTTGTTATCCCATAACTTTAGTGCACTAAGTTATGAGGATAAAGTTTTGATAAAAACATTGCGACCTACCCCTGAATTGAACAATTTGGTGCAGCGTAACAGACAATAAAACCGCGGTTTTAATACAAGGAATTATGAGAGACATCCTTACCTAACCGGATCACAGGTAAAAAATAAATTATTTTGTTGGCAGTGTTTACTTTTTACTAGTGAAAATGTCTCTGTTTGGGGCCGCTTAGGATTTAATTCTATACCTAGTTAAAAGTGAGGAATTTTTCACCGATAAATTAACTTTAAATACAGCACGCGGATTAATATCTTACTTACAAAATAAGGAATTTATATATTTTTTAAACATCTTTGAATTAATTTTTGAACAAACAGAAATAGTTTTTCAAATCTTACAGCACAAGTTTTTAGATGTAATTTACTCTCGAAATCGGCTCAAGTTTCTTTTGGAAAAAATTTCAGAATTTCGTGCAGAAGTTTATTTTAAAAAACTATTTTCTGTATTTCAAACTACTGATGATACGACTCAATTTAGCCCAAAACGAAAGAAATTCAGTTACGCAGATATGAAGCTTCACTATGAGCAAATATTTTATGAAATTTTGGATACTATTAGGGGTCAAATAGAAATAAGGTTCTCTGATTTGAAAGAACTGCATTTCTTCGACTTACTCAATAAAAATTTTTCCAGATAACCTTTTGGAAAATTTATGTCAAAAATACACTTTTTTTGATAAGGTGGCCATAAAAAGTGAACTGTGTGTTGTTTATAATGACAATGAAATTTTGGGGCAAAATGAAAATCATGTGAGGACTATTAAATACCTTTTTGATAATGATTTGAATCAAGATTTACCCCAAGTCTATAAACTCTTATGTCTAATTGTTTCTATCCCGGTGACATCGGCTTCCGTAGAGCGCTCGTTTTCCACTCTTAAGAGAATTAAAACTCATTTACGAAATTCAATGAGCCAGGATCGTTTGAAAAATATTAGTTTGTTGTCTATTGAAAAGGAATTGGTAAAACTTTTGGGGAAAGACAAACATTTTTATGAGGATATTATAGATCATTTTGCTAACGTTAAAGATCGCAGAATCCCGCTAATCTTCAAAAATATATAATAACTTTTTATTTGCTCCCACCAGCTGTTAACAAATTTGTTAAGTAGGTAGGTAGGTACCTATTTTGTGAAAGAAAAAATTTGATGAATAGATGAATTGGCTGAGAAGAGTTTTTGTTAATATTGTAAATAGGAGTTGTAGGTCTCAAGGTAGACACTCGAAAGTGAAAACAAATGAATAGCTTAGGGTGGTTGTTTTACTTTGATTTTCTTTAAATTATAAGGCGGTTGACCTTGAAATCCTAAAAATTTTCGCCTATGGTGTATTTTTTAACACCTCTTGTAGCCTCCTCAAACCAAAACCTCACGAGCCGCCACTGATATATATATATATATATATATTTATATTTATATTATATATATATATATATAGGTATATATATTTATATATATATATATATATATATATATATATATATATATTGTATGTAAAAAATATGGAGAAAATATGTTTTGTTAGAATGATCGGCTACTCACGCGTTTTTTAAAATTTTCATCCATTTCTAAATGTCTAAAATTTCGCAAGAGACCAAGTCTAATCGATAGTTGATCAAAATAAGAAGACATTAAGTTTTAAATATTATTATAAAACAGTTACCTACTGCCATATAAAAGTTCTTGTCACCTGAATTGGATTAAATAATAATTTATTAACTGTTTCAGATCCCCTTAAACTCAACTGAGATTGGGAGTTTTAAACATGTCTGAATATTTTAAATGATAGTTAGATAAGATTCAATCTAAAATCTAGAAAATATCTTGTCGAATTGCGGAATGACATGTAGCACTCACATCCACATCATCTTCCCAAACTTCCATGTTAAAAAGATCCAGTACCTATTCCTAGTAAAAAAAATGGGGTAGTGATTGTCTAGTTTGCATTTTTAATAGAACGCTCTTAAAGAAATATCATATATTTAAAAAAAAAATTTTACATCAAATAAGTGAATTCTGAAAGAAGGATATACACCATTAAAAAAAATGTCTCTACATAGGTACTATGAATTATAATAGGTAACTGATATACTTTCCAAGGCTGGTACCAGGTGAAATTGATACACAGTCGATGAAAAAGATGTTATTGAGTTACTACGGTTTATAATTACCACTCATCAAGTTATTACCTGTCTTCAAAATCTGAAGATAATTTAGTGTCAATTCCATTAATTTAATTGATGTGAAGCGAAAAACCAGATTTTACTCAATCGCGACAGTTAGTTGAAGGTTAATTAACATCTATAAGGTGAGAGAAATCAAACCAATCAATAATGTTACCAATTACACTAAATAGATTTATAGAAATTATTATTTCTAAGTTATAGACCCAATTTTCAACATATTCGCTATGGAAGGCATTCACATTTTGCCGTTGTTTATTTAATTATAAATTATGTAATATTTTCTTCAACAATACTAATTTTAGTTGAATTTTCCATGAAAATAATAAAGTACCAATTGCTCTATATCGAAAGTCAACAAAGAAGTGCAGGAGTGGTTTTTAAATTCATTTCACACCTCTAAGAACACGATTTTAGATTTTTGAGGTTTTGGTAGATGTAATGTTGCCTCTCGACGAGACGAGACGAGAGAAGGCTCTCTCTCGTCTCGTCTAGTTAGACGAGAGAAAATGTGACTCTCGTCTCGACGAGAGTCCGTTTCTCTCGCTCGAGAGAACCTCTCTCGTCTCGTCTCAACCCTTTAAAAAAATATATTGAATCCCTATGTATTTTAATAGGGCTTGCTCCCTCCAAACCTTTTTCATGGGTACGACACTGAAATGAACTTTTCTCCTGGGGAATGTATATAATTTTTAACATAAAAAAAATTTCTATACGATAAAATTCAGTTTTATTCTGATTTATCCTTGAGCTTCACAACAATATTTGAAAAACCTGGCAAACTATAACATCTAAAGCAAGTAAACATACATAATTATAATAATTAATTGGATGTAATAAATAACTCATTTTATCTAATGCCTGGACACTAGAGGGAGGAAAAATAAATTTTATAATAAAAACGAAAAATGTGTATTGAGGTAAAGGGAGACTTTTCTTCCCTAATGGAGGAGGGAGAAAAAGTGACATTTTTCTCCCTTGTATGCGGGTGAACTTTTTAATAGGCTCTGTTGAGTGCTCTGTTGAGTACGTAAAGGCGGCTACGCAGCTAGCTGTCTACTTGACAAGTATGCTGACACAAGCTTTTTGTACAATTATACATGAATGTGTGTATGGTAACATACAGCAGAAGTCTTTGCGAGTTTTACCATACACACCTTCATTTATAATATTGTACAAAAAGCTTGAAAAAGCATACTTGTCAAGTAGACAGCTATATGTGTAGTCGCCTTTACGCATTTAGCGGCCTGATAAAAAGTTAGCAGCTGATGGTGAATGCGGCTGTTAGTTTGCCATTCGAAGGTAGCAATAGTGCAAACTTAGTCACACCCTGTATATATTATTACTATATACCAGTAACTATATATACTACCCGCTATTAGTTTAAAAACTAAGTACTGCTTATTTTCAAAGGATATTACGAGAGATATACCTATCTAAATATTTATCACGATTTTTGCATATTTTGATAAAAACTATAGGAAACATGACATAAATAACGGCTTAACTGTTTAATTTGTAAAATTGTAAAAAATATTTGCTCGAGAGATCAAGAGAAAGGAGAAATTCTCGACGAGAGAGCGGCTTTCTCTCGTCTCGTCTCGAAAATTTTTTCGAGAGAAAATATCTCTCTCGTCTCGTCGAGACGAGACGAGACGAGAATCTTTCGACTCGGCGGCATCACTAAGTAGATGTTATATAAATATATTGTTGGAATATCAAAAATTAATATTGAGTAGAAGGAAAGATTCCGAATATTGACTGTACTATATTACGTTGAAATAGTAGAATGTTTACCTTAGAGGATTTATGTGAATTCTTGTTATGCCCTTCAGACATTGTATATAGCCGAGTGCGCACGTATAATAATCGATATATGAAAAATACCTAAGTTGCTTTAAACGAAGTCTGTAACACATCTCTTAAGTGTAAAGACGTTGCTCTCAAAGTAGATTTTCAGAACAAAATAATAAAGACATACCTACTATTTTAAATCAGAAGTGTAATAGTATGTTCAATTTGACGATCCTATAACCCAAACTTCCAGCATATAAATATATAAATTCATCAAACAAATACTATAAAATAATCTAGGGCCTTTTAATCCTTATGATGAATAAAAAAGGCATTAACTCATAAATAAAATTTAAATGTTTCGATCATAGTAGATGTCATCAGTTTTATTCAGTAGAGGCGGAGCAATTCATTATATCTCTTATTGTACCCTTTCAATTCACAAGATTGCTATCCTCAATGAAAATATAATCACAAATAATCATTTCTACGATTATTCATTGATGTGGTTTTTACAGACCTCGGTATGAATTCCACGAATATGAAAGGAATATATTAAATAGGCTAAAGGTTTCATTGCTGGCTGATGTTCAAAAACAAGGCCATAATAGGGAAAGCCTTCCGTAGAGTGAAAAAAAAGAGAGAAATATGTAGGAATCTAAAGAAAGTTCAAATCACTTTTTTACGAGTAGGAAAGACTGATGAGATCCCACGAGAACAGAAACAACTGTCGTTTTAAAGTAAAAGGAATTAGCAATATTTGTTAACATCATTTACAATTAGAGTGTCAAGAAATAAGGATTTTCAGATGCCTGCCCCACTGTAAGTTTGTTTGTTGAATATCAGCCACTACATATTATAATACATCCAAATTTACCCAAACAATTCATGTTCCCGATTATCTCACTTTGAACATAAACTATTTTCGTTTAAATTGGTGAGAAAACACGAAAAACAGAACAACATAACGCCTTCCGATATGATCATGTGAATTCAGCAACATACATTGTTTCACTTATTTTTTTATTGACTTAGTTACAACCTTCATATCTGGTTTCGATTCATTCATCATGGGTGGCGCATGTGCCACCCAAAATGATAAAGGATGTAAGATGTAGTTGAAACTCAATTTTCTCGTTATTTTTTCGTCGCTTTTTCAGTGATCAGACAGAATATTCTGAAGAGTTCGATGAAAATGAAGATCCTATCAAACACACACAGACACACACACACACTCACATATATATATATATATATATATATATATATATATATATATATATATATATATATATATATATATATATATATATATATATATATATATAGATCAAGTGGATCAACCCCCCCCATGAGCCTACGATAATTATAATAGAACTGAATGAAGGTCTTCGTATCTATGTACATACATATATAAGTACCTTCACATGAAATTGACTAAGCACTAGCAGCACCTCTTCTGCTATTATATATGTGCAATTATAAAAAAATCACCTGGATATGTTTTTGTGACGGCTGTGCAATTGAATATTGTATAATTTTTCTGTACTTTCGAAAGGAAGAAGTCAACCAAAATCTCGACGCACTTCTCTTTCTAAATTGTATACTATACTTACTATTAAACAAAAGAGCTCGAGCTTTTGTTTGATGGTGTAGTATTATATCTAAAGCAGTTTTGTTCAATAGTATAGGTAGTATAAAATTTAGAAAGAGAAGAAGTGCGATGAGGTTTTGGTTGACTTCTTCTTTCGTACATAAAATTTCTCTTCTGCTCATAGAGGATTTTCAATCAATATTTAATATTTCGAATATTTTTTTATGTAGAGTAGGTATCGAAATATGAGCTCTTTGAGAAATAGGACTAAATTTTAGATTTGATTATCAATTTAATTACTCCATAATATTCTGAAGTTAATAAAAAATGTCGAGTTAGTAAAGTGTTTAAATGGTACCTTCGTGAATCAGTTTCTTTATTGTACTATTCCGATTACAGTATCTATAGGTACTCAATAACTCTAGTTTCAAGTCAATTCGTTGAATTGTAACATTAATAAATATTCCCTTAATATATCCAACAGAAAAAACAACATAATATATTTAATATATAATAATATTTGTTGAAAATATGCTGTTCGGCATTAAATTACACGAAAGAACTTTTCTAATTGAATAATTAATATATTATTTATTGAGGTATTTATAATTGTTCTTGAGCTTTATGATTTATATATATATATATATATATATATATATATATATATATATATATATATATATATATATATATATATATATATATATATATATATATATATATTTATCTTATAATAAGAAACCCCCTTTTTTATTGACTTAGGTAACTGAAACGTTTTTTATCAGACTCAAATGCCATAGACACAGCCAGGAGAAATATCTTTTTGTCCAGGAAGTGAATACAATGCTCGAAACGGCGTGTTTTGAGCTACTCAATTCAATTTATCATGTTAAAGCCCTAATTACGTTAATTATATTTATCTTCGTTTAGGAGAAAATTGGACCCGTATCGTTTGGTCTAGCACGCGGAACAATGATACCAACCCATAATAATCAATCACTCCCTTTTACCGCACACAATGTTGAACAAGTAAAAACTACCCACAAACAGAGACGAACTAGAAATAACGACATACAACCATATCAAACTGCACACGTGTTCCGATAAGATCGAATTCAGGGATGAACATCGATAACGCATAACGCACTGCGGGTACCACTACAAAGTTCAAACCGAACTCGGAATGGGCACGCACATGTGCCCTTATCTGATTTCGATATTTATTTCAGCTCACGAGTATGAAATATTGTCTAGGCAGCTGCCAAAACTCTTCAATACCGCGTATAGATTAAGGTTAGACTAACAATAGTAACAGGTTAGTTGGAAACCATTGAACGTATTGCCTTTTTCAAATCGTGCATTCATAATTCTCCTTGCAACAATGAGTCTTTTCAAGATGCGAGCATTTGTGGTAATCATCCACAGGATACTGATTCTGGAGTTGATTTTAACCCTTTGAAACATTTCTATACATCCAGTTGTAGTCAATTGGTACACAAAAATATGTAATATATATGTATAATATATATATATATATATATATATATATATATATATATATATATATATATATATATATATATATATATATATATATATATAGACATCAGAAAGAATAACTCCGGTCGTGATACATCAAATAGGTTAACGGGTTAAACGGATGAATTAAAGGCTGGTAAAAGTGTACTCTTATATTCTTTGTCAACGTTTCGGCTTCTAATTTAAGCCTTCATCAGGACTCTACAATAATAAGTCAATAATTAGCAACACGAGCGGTCTCAAAACAAGCAAGACTCACCGAATGTTTGAGGTTACAAAATAAGCTAACATCTCAAAAAACAGAAAAAACACAAAACTGATGTGACAAACCATAACATTATTAAACTGTACTACATTATATGAATTTATTTAAATTAAGTCAACCATGATTTCTTCGAAAAACAATTATTACGAATATTCAACAAACACAACATCGTGGTACCAAGAGAATGAAGCAATCACAGAATGCTCAAACAACAAGTTGACAACCTAAGTTATAAAATTAAAATGAAATAAAGTGACACAAATGTTCTTCTTCTTCTTATCCTGACCTTAATAATCAATCCACAGAACTTTCATTGCAATTCGTGACGTCATATGCTATTAAAAAGGAATAAATACTACTAATGTTATCTATATCTTTCCTCGAATTAATTGAATCCGAGCAACGTTTTATATGATACATCTCCAAAAATGATCTCTTATCTAAATTACTCTCAAATTCTAAAATTTTTGCAGATCCATAGTCCATGTTATGTAACAACATAAAAGTGATATAAGAAACCCAAAGAAGTTGTGTGCACTGGCTGAACATTGCAGAGTTACAAACCATAACATGGACTATGGATCTGCAAAAATTTTAGAATTTGAGAGTAATTTAGATAAGAGATCATTTTTGGAGATGTATCATATAAAACGTTGCTCGGATTCAATGAATTCGAGGAAAGATATAGATAACATTAGTAGTATTTATTCCTTTTTAATAGCATATGACGTCACGAATTGCAATGAAAGTTCTGTGGATTGATTATTAAGGTCAGGATAAGAAGAAGAAGAACATTTGTGTCACTTTATTTCATTTTAATTTTATAACTTAGGTTGTCAACTTGTTGTTTGAGCATTCTGTGATTGCTTCATTCTCTTGGAACCACGATGTTGTGTTTGTTGAATATTCGTAATAATTGTTTTTCGAAGAAATCATGGTTGACTTAATTTAAATAAATTCATATAATGTAGTACAGTTTAATAATGTTATGGTTTGTCACATCAGTTTTGTGTTTTTTCTGTTTTTTGAGATGTTAGCTTATTTTGTAACCTCAAACATTCGGTGAGTCTTGCTTGTTTTGAGACCGCTCGTGTTGCTAATTATTGACTTATTATTGTAGAGTCCTGATGAAGGCTTAAATTAGAAGCCGAAACGTTGACAAAGAATATAAGAGTACACTTTTACCAGCCTTTAATTCATCCGTTTAACCCGTTAACCTATTTATATATTTATATATATATATATATATATATATATATATATATATATATATATATATATATATATATATATATATATATACATATAAATATATATATATATATATATTTATAAAAGAAAAGTTTATCGGGAGAGGGGTCAGATACCAAGATTTATATCCTTAGTCTTTATTTCTCGATATTTCGTCCGTTTTTTGTGGACTTTTTCAAGAGATAGACATGGAATGTGGTCAAGATTTTTTTTAACTCGAGGGACCTACAGTTTAACGCAGGTTCCGAACGGCCAATGGGCTTGTAAACTATATACATTACCCAACAATTTTTAATCATGAATAACCACCACTAAATTCCGGACATACACAACACCCAAGAGCGAGGTGGGACTCGAACCCACAATCCTCGGTTTACAAACGGTATAAGGCGGTTCACCTTACCGCTGGTCTACCGAGGCCTCCTTGGTCAAGATTTAAAATTAAGTAACATAATAAATAAGAACAACACGAACTACAAATAGAAACATTCAGCTAGCATATAAGAGACGGTGTGAAATGAACAGAAACCAACAAACATGTTTGTTTGTTCCATCTGCCATAAGTACGAGATGCACTTCGCGAAAATTTTTTTTTCTGAAATTTTGCAGGTGGATTATGTTGATGTTGAGATACGTTCCTTTGTTGGTTTCAAATTTTTTTTTACAACCACGATGCACTTAGAAAATTGTTTTTCATAAAATAAATTATTCTTTTTTTTTGTTCAGTTTACTATTCAAGCGTGATTCTTCAAAATATAATTCTATCCGTTAGACACGCATCTCAACACGATGCATTTCGTACGAAAAATACGACCCTATTGATGGAGCTTTGCTGCTCACGGGTTTTTTTTTGTGGCGGAATTACTGAGACAGTGTTATGTCGTGGTTGTAAACATTTCCCTGAGAATAAATTGAACCAGAAAAATATTGTAATGATTGTTCTCTTTCAAATTATGAAAAATATACAGGTTGACCATGATCAATTTAATATATTACCCAAAGTGAGCAAGAAAAATTCTTCAATAATAAAAAAAATTATCCAACAACCAAGGGAGCTGGTTATATGAATTTCGCGACGAGAATTCTACTTTCACAATTATACATACGCCAAACGCCACAGTTACAGAGTAGTCATTTCATATCAGGAAATATGTATTCTCGCGACGGGATTCTGCATTTTCTGAATCTGAACAGTGAATTATTGGTTTCCAATATCTTTGGTGGATCGCCCTCTGGGTTGTTATCGTAAGTAATTGCACAAGTGCATCAAAATTACCGATAATTTTGCATGACAGCGTGTTGTCAAAAAACTGCATGAGTTCATTTTCATTTTTGGAGAAAGAGTCAGACACCGAAGGTGGAGGGCTCTTTCTCCAAAATATGAAAATGACCGAATGCAGTTTTTTAAAGACAACACGCTGGAATGCGAAATTATCCGGTTATTTTGATGCACGAGTGTAATTTTGGGGAATATTTCCCGAATAAACTTTCAACTTGTCAAGCTGACGTTAGTAATTCATAAATTCTCGTCTTGTCATCAATAACCGTAATATGAACTATGCTACTATGCAATTATCGGTCTACAATGCAATTATCGCAGGGCTCTTTCGCTTTCTACAATGCAATTATCGCTGTAATTTTCGATAATTGCATTCCATTCACAAGGGATTTTTGACAGGAGGGAAATATTCGCTGTAATTTTCGATATTTGCATTCCATTTAGAAGGGATTTTTGACAGGAGGGAAATATTCCAGATAATAGTTCCGACCACGATTTGTATTGGGGGGAAATTAGTAATTTTTTAATTCACTCCGAGTGAAATACGCTGCACTGATGAGATCTAATAAGATAGAAACAGCTGTATACAGATTTTGAATCGGGGTGACTTAACGTTTTCTATAATTCACCGTTGGATGGTGAATTAGCGTCGCAGAATACATATAACCAACTCCCTTGGAAAGTTTTCAAATTATTGAAGAATTTTCCTTGTTCATTTTATGTAATTGTTTTTTTTTGTGGAGTTGATTTTTATGGTTACATCTCAAAAAATAAAATGGACTTCATATAGTAGCAGATCAATCAATTGCTTCTCACATAAGTTTACCATTTTAATAAGTGGTTATCTAAGTAGTGTTTAACTGAGTAAAAGTGCATGTAACTAAATACTAGCAATTATTTTTACAGTACCTGTGCGTTAAATTAAGCAGAATCTCGTGGCTGGGGAATTCTGTTTCACTTGACAGATGGGCTGCAGATTTCATGGTTTGCATGTTTCGTGGACCAGCCTATTCAAGTGGGGGTGTATTGTTTCATTTCACGCTCGGATTCATACTAAAATTCGGAAAGTGAGGCACAGATGGCAGATGATATATAAAGGGTGTCATTTTCATAAACGACCATTAATTTGTCCCATTTTATTTTTGTTTTAAAATATTGAATGTCTTGTGACATATGGTCACTGCTGCCAACTGATCAAATTGGCTGGTCATGTTTCCCCTTTCAATATTACGAATTATTTTTCAATTAGCTCAGCGTTTTTCAACCTTTCAGAATTCGAGGCTCAATTTTCAGTCATACAATGAAATGTATACAATAATAATTTTGAGTTTTTTGGCTCCAAACCTACACTATGACCTTAATTTTAAACCTTACAGATCACCAAGAATAAGTAAATTTATTAACATGATGAACAAAAACTAAATTCGAATTTACTACGTTTATTATCACAAAAATACTTTGAAAAATTTAACACTGCGATTGCAATTTCAGTCCCTTGACCATCATCGGGCAGATTAAGTTAAGAATTGAATACATAATTATAGATTTGCGCTTACGGGTGGGAAAGAATTATTGCAGGTACCTAAATAGACAAGGAGAACACATTTCAAGAAGGGCTAATAGAAGTGGATTTCCCAAATAGGTACAATAAAATGGTCTTAGAAAAATCGTTATCTTTGAATACATTAAATATAGGAGAATATATCAAGACAATCTGATTGTTCAGCAAGATATCTTTTGCATTATGATTGTGTTTAAAATTTTCTAATGATTCTAAGTAAGTAAGGTTGCTTCCTTTCGGTAATTTGTCATATCACTTCAAAATTTGAAAGTTCAGGAGTTTATAGGTTGATTTGTCCTGTAAGTAAAGGAGTGTATATAGGTCAGACTGGACGATCGTTCAAGACAAGATTTAAAGAATACCAACAATCTTTTCTGAAAAATAAAACGGATTCGACGTTTTCAAATCATTGCCTTGAAACGGAAACCACCACCCATTTCCACAAATAGATAGTTTTCAAATTATGCACAAATTACCGAAAGGAACCAAACTTACTTACTTAGAATCATTAGAAATTTTTAAACTCAATCATAATGCAAAAGATATCTTGCTGAACGACCAGATTGACTTGATATATTCTCCTATATATAGTGTATTCAAACAATAGGGATTTTTCTAAAAACATTTCATTGTACCAATTTGGGAAAATCCACTGCTATTAGCCCTTCTTGAAATGTGTTCGTCTTGTCCATTTAGGTACCTGCAATAATTCATTCCCACCCGTAAGCGCAAATCTATAATTATGTATTCGGTTCTTAACTTAATCTGCCCGATGATGGTCAACTGACCGAAATTGCAATCGTAGTGTTATATTTTTCAAAGTATTTTTGTAATAATAAACGTAGTAAATTCAAATTTAGTTTATATTCATCATGTTAAATTATCACGTAGTAACGACGGATTCCATCAACTATTTAAATTTATTAATGTTTGGCAACAGTGATTCTCAGCAAAAAGTTTTGATTGAGAATGTTTTTATTTAGTAAGTTGTTTTAATTTGATGAGTTCATTATTAAATATTATGTCGAAATGTATTTTTTTTGTATGTGTGTGTAATTTTCTTTAGGTCAGTTAATCTATTTTTTAAAATAATATTTTCTCTTGAATTTGCTAGCGCTCCCCTAGGGGGCATGCCCCATAAGTTGAGAATCTTTGATAAGCTAAAGTTCAGCTACGCGAATAAATATATGAATTAATTTTCTTAAAAACTAAAATGAATGGATTAGTGCTCCATCGATCTCTCAAGGTGTAGTGGATATATAAAATTACTAATGTTAGTGTGGCGCTGGTAAATGCTTGAAGAATTATTGAAAAAGTATTCACACTGAACGACAAGTGAATAACTAAAATGAAAATCTAGACAGTGAAAAATTGTTGAAAAATTGATTTACCAAAAATGAGCTGGTTGAAATGTCAGGACCAACTTGCAGATACAATTCATCGTATATCTGATGAAATTGAGATTTATTTTGTATTTACTGTGCAAAGTCAAAGGATTCTTTTTATATTGATCTGAAATAGCAAAAAACCGTTTCTCTATCCATTTCTTGGCTGGACTACATCAATCAGTTTTTTTTTCGTGAGAATCAATAATTATCTTGAAGCAGTAGGTAATGTGTTATCAAATGCAGGAACAATTTCCGAAAAATAAAAAAAAATCAAACGGTAAAATTTTCAGTTTTACTTGACGAGGCAGCATTTTTTGATGGCAATCCAGCATTTTTGGTGCCCAGCAAGCATAGGATATAGAACATTCTCTGTTACTATAATGCAAACAATATTTTGTCATGAAATTATTTGGAAGTTCTTGAAGTCCATCATAATTGTTTTTTGGAAGGATATTAATTAATGATTTTAGTAAAAAATCCAAGGATAATATAAATAATTCAGAAAAACGTCATAATATAAATTGGAAGTTCTTGAAGTCCATCATACTCATTACAAGAGTATTTTGAAAGTATTCAAATTAATGATTTTTGGCTGTGAAATATTTATTATCATCGGGAAGATAATTCAAATAATTCAGAAAAAGCCAGTCATAAAACTGTTTGAAAAGTCCATCATAATTATCAAAAGAGTATTTTGAAAGGATAGGTATAAATCAATTATTTTAGGCTGTAAAAAATTTACTATAATCCAAACATAATGGAAATTATTCAGAAAACGTCATAAAATAAATTGGAGGTTCTTAAAGTCCATCATACTTATTACAAGAGCATTTTGAAAGGATATAAATTAATGATTTTAGGCTGTAAAACATTTACTATCATCCAAAGATAATGTTAATAATTCAGAAAAACTATCATAAAATTAGTTTAAAGTTCTTGAAAACCATCATACTTATTACAAAATTATTTTAAGAGTATTTAAATTAATAATTTCAGATTGAAGAACAAAACATTTCCTCACTCGAAGAAAATGCATTAAATTCAGAAAAAATTATTGATTTAGAACAGCTGGAAGTTTTTAAAGTCAATCATAATTATTACAATAAAGTATTGTAAAAGGTATACCTTGTTCTGTAATATAATAATCCAAAATATTCAAATTCACCTTTATTCATATATATTTATTCTCATCTATATTTGTACAATATTATTTACACTTTTTGGTATGTAGCCGTATAAATTGAATCTAAGATTCAACTCTTATAAATAGACAGAAATAATTATTCGTACAAATTATCGAATCTAGGACTAGTATAAATATTGCTAAAATAAATAAATAATATTAAAAACAGTACTGGCACCCAAAATAAACACACCAAATCGGCGATATTAAAGAGTAACAACCAATTTTGAGTAATAATAGTTTCTCATTAACATTCATTAAATAAATAAGAGAGATCAGAAAAATGTCAGTCGAAAAATTTTTTATTTGACAATTATATTGTACCAAATGACCAAATGGAGAAGCTATTTATCTCCTCTTCTAAGTATGGGAAATCATTAATTGGTGACAATTGTTTTTAATTAAATATAAAACCATTTAATATCATATAATCATAAAAAAGATGTTAAAAATTGTATAATATACAAATAAACTCATTAGATGGAATATCAAGTAAAAAAGTGAAAATACGAATTATCGTTATAGTCCAAGATCCCAGAGCCGCCAGACGTCACTTATTTTCTCAGCAACAATATGTATGGGATGAAGTAGTGTTCTTATGTACTTTCACTATATGGATACCTGCTACCTTGTGCCGACGTCCAATTTCCAGGTATCAGGTGCTAAAGATGGGAAAAAACTCAACTCACTCTTCTTATTTTCTCAGTCTTGATTTTTATATATGATACTCAGGGAACTATTTCAATAACTTATGCAAGCAGCCAGACCGATCGTATGGGCCAAACATCCCGCCAAACACAAAGTGTCCCTATGAGTATGACAGTATGAGCGAAATACCATGATAGTAAGTATGAAAGGGAGATCGACGCGCATAGATAATCACTATCACGCTTAAATGAGCAAATAATGACATTTCGCTCATACTGTCATACTCATAGGGACACTTTATTTGTGTCTGGCGGGATGTTTGGCCCATACGATCGGTCTGGCTGCTTGCATAAAATATTGAAATAGTTTCCTGAGTATCATATATAAAAATCAAGAAAATAAGAAAAGAAGTTGAGTTTTTTTCCATCTTTAACGCCTGATACCTGGAAATTGGCCATCGACACAAGGTAGCAGGTATCCATAAACTGAAAGTACATACGAGCACTACTTCATCCCACAAATATTTTTGCTGAGAAAATAAGTAACGTCTGGCGACTCTGGGATCTTGCTCTATTAGGTTTAAGTACCTAAATCACATTGGTTTCCATATTTTCATCACACGAATCTATACAACTCTGTGAAATTAATTTTTGATATTCCATCTTAGTAAAATTAGTTTAATTTACAGTGCATGGATAATAATCCATTAAACTTTTCTGTTTCCTTCGTCATTCTTGAAATTTTTTTCTGTCGTCAGTTCTTTGTAATCAAGCTGACGTCCTACGTCTACCCTTTCCCACTCCCAATCACCTTCTAACGGCATATCGTTAACGAAATCGAAATTCCACTTGGCAGTAGCTTCCTCAGTCTGTCTCTTGAAAAATTGTCTGGCTTTTTCCTCGTTGGCAAGAACATCTTCGTTTACTTCGGAGGTAGCAGAAGTGTTTTCTCCATCGAAATCCAGCCGGCGTCTCACTCTGTCCAACCTTTGTCTATGGTGGTTGTTAGTGCCATCATTTTCCTTTCTTCTTTGGACATCATCTGCCATTTGTTTAGATTTTTCTTGTCTGAAAGCATGATTTCAGAGTTAGTGAACGCTGAAGTGATAAATTTGGAAAAATCGAAGAATCTTGAAATCAAGAATGAAATGTTACAAAGTAATCACATTGAACGAGGTGATATTATGTGAAGATTTATCAGTTTTAGCAGGTTTTCACTTTGAAAACCTGCTTATTAAAATGGGTTTCGATTTGCAAAGTTGGACCTAGGACCAAGATAGTTTTTCGTATGACTTTTTATGATGACTGGCACCAAAACCTCAATTTATTTATATATATATATATATATATATATATATATATATATATATATATATATATATATATATATATATATATATATATATATATATATGTCACCGGAAAATAACAAGAACCGCAAGTTTATAAATTTCCTAGGAAATTTATAAACCTTCGTAGGATTCTAAACGAGAGATAAATTGTATTATTTTACGCCCGCATTTTCGCAAATTGATAAACTTACCGAACTCACGCGTAAAATAATAAGTAAGCAATAACCAAACGTCATGTGCGCTCTGATTGGTTGAATAAGTCACGTGTTCCTTTTCCTTCCTCTCCACCGCCATTGGTCGCCACGGAACATAAACAAATCAGTTGCTCGTGTGTTTTTGTAAAGTTTTTAATATTGTAACTGGGTTTTTTTTTATCTCGAGGGACCTACAGTTTAACGCCAGTTCCGAACGGCCAATGGGCTTGTAAACAATGTACATTACCCAAAAATTAATCTCATAATTAGAACCACTAAATTCAGGACATACACAACACCCAAGAGCAAGGTGGGACTCGAACCCACATCCTCGGGTAACTGTGTTGGAACTGTGAAAATAGTTTTATTTCGCTAAAGTTACCAAACTATACCCATAATGAACGACCTAGAAGCAGCGGCAACCAAAATGGTGAAGATAGTGCGGTAAATGCTAGAAAATTTGCGGACGAAGTGAAATTCACCACAGAGCTACGAATGTTTTATAGTGGCCGGGACCAAAATAGTAAGAAATCGGAATGTATAGAGGAACAAATTAAAAATGTCATTAAAATGTTTTATGACTGTTTTTTCTTTTTTAATAATTTTTTTTAATATCGTAGAACACGATTTCTGTTGTTTTATTTTGGTAGAGTGAAGTAGGGGTCATTAGCATATTATGTAAAAAAGGAACCCTGTATTGTAGGTACCTTCCTAGTTTTAAAGTAAAAATACTGTTAGGTAGGTAGTCTATGGACACAAGCTTTGCCATTGTCAACATCGACCAATCAGTGGGCAGTGTGTTATTTGCCGTATTTTAAAGAAACATAAAATTAAAAGCTTTTCTGTGATTGGTCAACCGTTTAGAATCTTACGAATGGACATCCGTTAGTTTATAAACTTACCATGAGACGTCGCAAATGGATAAATTTGCGAAAATGTGGGCGTAAAATAATACAATTCATCTCTCGTTTAGAATCTTACGAAGGTTTATAAATTTCCTAGGAAATTAATAAACTTCCGGTGACATATATATATATATATATATATATATATATATATATATATATATATATATATATATATATATATATATATATATATATATATATATATATATATATATATATATATATTATATATTATATATATATATATATATATATATATATATATATATATATACATACATATATATATATATATATATACATACATATATATATATATATATATATATATATATATATATATATATATATATACATACATATATATATATATATACATACATATATATATATATATATATATATATATTATCTATATAATGTATATATGTATGTATTTGCTTATGTATTTTAGCATTGTTTACACGATGAAGGGCGTAATTTTGAAGCAATAGGATTGAAAGTTCGTAAATAGGAAGTTTCGTATGATATCTTGGATGGGATTGGTTTCGGTTTGATTTGGTTGGGGCGTTGACCTTCCTGGAAGTTTGCACGACAGTAGGCGCAATTTCATAGCAATAGGGTTGAAAGTTTTTATCTAGGAAGTTTTGTATGATATCTTGAATGTGATTAGTTTTGTTTCGAATTAGTTGGGGGGGGGGGTGAAATAAATCTTGTTTACATTATGAAATGATGTAAATAAATCTTGTTTACATTATGAAGGTAGTAATTTTCGAGTAATAGGGTTAAAATTTTGTGAGTAGATATTTTAGAAAGATATCTTGGATGGGATTGGTTTTGTTGGTGGGTTGACCCTCTGGGGGAAGAAATAAATCTGGTTTACATGATAAAGGGCAGAATTTTGGAGCAATGGGATTGAAAGTTAGTGGGTAGGTAGTTTCGTATGATATATTGGATGTGGATGGGATTGATTTTAGAACGAATTAGTTGAGGGGTTGGTTGAACCCCCAGTTGAGGAAATAAATCTTGTTTACACGATAGAACGCGCAATTTTGGGACCATAGGGTTGAAACTTTGTAGGTAGGTAGTTTCGTATGATATCTTGGATGATATTTATTTCGATATGAATTGGTTGGGGGGTTGACCCCCCGGAGGAGGACATAAATCTGGTTTACACGATAAAGGTCGCAATTTTGTAGAAATAGGGTATAAAGTTTGTAAGTACGTAGTTTCGTATGATACCTTGGATTTGATTGGTTTTGGTACGAATTGGTTGAGGGGAGGATATAAATATTGTTTGCACATTAGAGTGCGCAATTTTTTCTTGGATTTGGAACAAAAATCATAATTGAAACTGGATACGTTATGAAAACCTGCTTTTCTAATGCAGCTCGCTGCGATAAGTCGTATTTTCCCAGAAAATAATAGGCCACCTATCGCACTGTATCGAAAGTCAATTGTCAAGTTAGTCGTATTTTCCCCGTAAATAATAGGCTACCTATTACACTGTATTGAAAGTCAATTGTCGAGTGCGGAAGAAATTTTTTAATTTGTTTTCTTTTGCTATCTGGTGTTGTCCTTGATGCAGCGCAACACTATCAAAATTTGGGTGAATTCAGTCAAAATTTCTGGACCATCAGTTGGACAAAGTTGTGGCGGGGAGGTAATTTTTCATAACACAGGCAACTAGACTATAAATCATTAATACTTAACGCAAAACGCACTCCAGTTTTTCAATTTGTATTTCAAAAACCATCATCAAAGTATTACGTTATAATGAATACTTTATCGGACATAAAAGCGCATTCTCTTATTATATGAATACACAACGCACATAGATTAAATACAATGACCTTGCTTTTATTTCGTTAGCAACTAGCCTTTATTGGCAAATGCGTTGGTGTATCATGATAAATACTGATAGTTTTCATCAAATTATAATAAAAATCTGGAAATAATTTTCCAATTCGCCGTCATTTTCGTACAAGTGTCTCGTTGGCCTTCGTGCGAATATAAACACGATTTGTACACACACACATATATATATATATATATATATATATATATATATATATATATATATATATATATATATATATATATATATATATATATATATATATATATATATATATATTGAATTTTTCTTGGGAATATTGGTTCAGCATTGGTAGTTAAAACTCCATAAATTTTTCGTTTATACTATATTAAAACGTTTCGACCAACATATGTAGTCT
Source organism: Cynegetis impunctata (assembly GCA_030704885.1). Classification (NCBI taxonomy): domain Eukaryota; kingdom Metazoa; phylum Arthropoda; class Insecta; order Coleoptera; family Coccinellidae; genus Cynegetis; species Cynegetis impunctata. The sequence goes on from JARQZK010002190.1 coordinate 493,488, forward strand.
TCTTCAGTTAGGAATTACTTTAATCTACGGGAACAGAAAAATTGCACTTTATTGGCAATCACCTGTCCGCAATTTCAAAAGTGCAATTTTTCTGTTCCCGTAGATTAAAGTAATTCCTAACTGAAGAAGACTACATATGTTGGTCGAAACGTTTTAATATAGTATAAACGAAAAATTTATGGAGTTTTAACTACCAATGCTGAACCAATATTCCCAAGAAAAATTCAATGTCCTAGAATATAGTGAAACGGTTCAAGAAATTTAAGAATTTTCAAGTATATATATATATATATATATATATATATATATATATATATATATATATATATATATATATATTATATATATATATATATATATATATATATATATATATATATATATATATATATATATATATAATAGTAATGAATGAAGTTTAAAATAAAAACACTTGGCTTATGTTTCACAATATAAAAAATATTTAGATACTGTATTTAGCAGTAACGTTTTGTCTGTTTTATAAATTACGATGCAATACTCTCCTGTAGTCAGTCTTGTTAATGAGTTCATAACTCGAAACATGTCGACTTTTCGTTACTGCTAAATACAGTATCTAAATATTTTTTATATTGTGAAACATAAGCCAAGTGTTTTTATTTTAAACTTTATTCTTTATGATGTTTCACCAAGTGATGTGCGATAATTCAATCTCAGTTATTATAATAGTAATAATAATAATAAACATCTAATACGTAACATGGAATGAAATATTGTCAAAAACATTTGGAACTTCCAAAATTTCTTTTCATGAATCAATATCAATTTCTTATAAAATAACATCAAACTAACTGTTGAAGTACCTACTCAGTTGGTATGGTTTTAAATTAACCAGCATCTTCCATTTTTTTTAAAATAAAGTAAACTTATTAATCATTTTAAAACTATTTGGTAATTTGTTATAAATTTTGATACAGTTATAAGACGGATGCTTTTCACTTAAACTTAGTTTATGATAGCGTAGGTCAAGAGTTCTTGTTAAGTAATTTATTATGGGATATATATATTTATATATATATATATATATATATATATATATATATATATATATATATATATATATATATATTTGTACACACACATATAACACACTCTCTCATAGATATAGACAAGGTAAATTAATTTACACCTGTATCGTTTATTATTCTTATGGACTTATCTATAATATAAAATACAATATAATCAACAACCAATGTATAAGTATAATATGTAAAATATATATATATATATATATATATATATATATATATATATATATATATATATATATATATACTTATATATATTCAAAAGGTTTAATAAACTGAGAGATTCGTCATAACCAATTGATTGGGGGCCGATACTTGATGAAAATCCATCACAATAATGTAAATTAAACTCATCTTTGGATTTTCTCCTTATTTAATAAAGTGAAAATCAAAAACCTAAGTTTTAACCTAACCTTACCTAAGTTTAATTTGCATTAGAGAGATCAATCCATCACTAAAGAATCAAACAACTGTCTGAACAGTACGACCGTTGAATCAACCTCAATAGGTCGTCAGTAAACAAATTCACCGATTTTTGGAATTTTAACAAAATTTCATATTGAACCGAATATTCAGGTGGAACTTTTCAACTTAGACACCCTGTAAATGTGAAAATTTCAGGACATCGACATTTATTTCTCGAACCTGTAAAACTCCAAAGGAACAACAACCTGAAGCTCCATTTACAGAGCATCAATACTAAGTAAACTATCTGCATCAAATAAAATGACAACGATAAATTATTGTAAATACTGCTCGCGCGATTATTAATAAACAATACTACGCCATTGTTGTTTTGACGCTGTAGTGATAAAGGATGATGACCCCTGAACGAAGAACACTTGAACACGCAGTAATTCAATCAAAATAACAGAAAAATATGTTCGTAGGGTGCTCAGTATCACAGCAGCGGAAACACATAAAAAACTCTTGCATACATTTATCAGCCAGAAAGTTTATACTTCCTGCATTTACAAACGAGATTTATAGATACAGTTATTTTTAGTTAACAGATCATATTGCAATATATTGTAATATATGAATAAGGAGCATAAGATACAGGGAATGTTTAATTTTGAATTCTATCTTGATTATGGTAAGGTAAATCAAACCAAAAATACATCTGCCCTATTTCAAGTATAACCATAGTTGATACTGTTGATAGTTTCGAATTATTATCAATAATAATTTAGTAATTATAGCACCAACTGTTGTTTATTCTGTCTTTTCAGTAAAACACCCAGAGCAGCAGAGCTCCGTCACAAGGGTCACATTTTCCCCTTTTTTATTCTTTTTTACATACAAATTCTTCGCCCCTTGAATAAATCTGTTATGGTGAGAGAAATCTTAAACCCACAAAAGGCATGAAGTTTCTACATTAAGATGAGGACGATTAAAGTAATTAGTTGAAACCATCAAATGACAGTTTCCTAAACTGAATCAAGTCAATGAGCGTAAAAATTGTGGAAGTTTCCAACCTTGAAGGAGTTGTGGAGGTGACTAAAACCTTAACACCAAGAAATCCATGGCGGCGTTTGAAGATAAGATTCTATTTCCCCAAAAAGCACTACCTTTAGTTTCTTTACATCATCACAATCCAAGTACAAACTCAATTTAGAAAAGAATAGCATAACCACAAAAACCACGGAAAAGCATGGAACTTCTATATTAAAATGGCGGCGGTTAAATAAAAAAAACTCTATCGCAGCGAACTGCTTCAGAAGAGCAGGTTTTCATAACGTATCCATTTTAAAAATATATTCATTAAATTATATATTCAAAAATAAATGCGCCCTCTAATGTGTAAAAAATATCCATTTCCTCGCCGGGGGATCAACCGGGGGATCAACCCCTCAACCAATTCGTACCAAAACCAATCACATCCAAGGTATCATACGAAACTACGTACCTACTTACAAACTTTCATTCATATTTCTATAAAATTGCGACCTTTATCGTGTAAGCAAGATTTATTTCCTCCTCCGGGGGGGTCAACCCTCCAACCAATTCATATAGAAATAAATACCATCCAAGATATCGTACTAAACTACCTACCTACAAAGTTTTAATGATATTGTACAAAAATTGCGCTTTCTATCGTGTAGACAAGATTTATTTCCCTGAGGGGTCAACCCCAAACCAATTTGTATTAAAACCTATCCCATTCAACATATCATAAGAAACTACCTACTCACAACTTTCAATCCTATTGCTCCAAAATTACGCCCTTTATCATGCAAACAAGATTTATTTCTTCCTCCAGGGGATCAACTCCCCAACCAATTCGAACCAAAACCAATCCCATCCAAGATATCTTTCGAAAATACCTACGTACAAACTTTTAACCCTATTACTCCAAAATTGCGACCTTCGTCATATAAAAAAATTTATTTCTTCCCCCAAGGGATCAACCCCCCAGCCTATTCGAACCAAAACTAATCTCATTCAAGATATCATACAAAACTACCTAGATACTAACTTTCAACCCTATTGCTACAAAATTGCGCCTTCTGTCGTGTAAACAAGATTTATTTCCTGCCCAGGGGGGACAGTCTCTCAACCAATTAGAACCAAAAACAATCCCATCCAAGATATCATGCGAAACTACCTATTTATAAACTTTCAACCCTATTGCTTCAAAATTGCGACCTTTATCGTGTAAACAAGATTTATTTTCCCCCAGGGGGGTCAACCCCCCAACCAATTCGAACCAAAAACAATCCCATCCAAGATATCATACGAAACTACCTATTTACAAACTAATAATTCAATCCACGTACCAAATTTCCACACCCCAACTCAATCTGCAGAAGCTGTGGAATAGCGTAAAACCTCGAAAAACAAGAAATCTCTTCAGAAAAGTGGTGGTTGTTAGAGAAGAAAGCTTATACCACCAAAAGGCAATTCCCTAGCATTAATTCAATCCTTGTATGAATCGCCAACCCTCGAACACAATTTGAAATAGGATTGGAGTGCAGAAATCCTTAAAAAGCAGGAGTTTTTTAGCTCCATCGACTTTCCAGAAAACCCTAGAACGCAGATTTTCGGATAAGTTGATCATAGTCAATTTCTACTAGTACAGTAAAAAGGTATATTTTACTAAAAAAAAATACTTAATGGCTGAAATTTTGAGGGGGTGTTCGGGGGCATGTCCTGAGTCTAAAACTGAGTTTTCGTATTCGCGGGGGTGGGGGAAGATACAACCCCTGGTCTATATGGGGGTGAGTTCGTTTTAATTCTATATCTCCGTTGCTGTTGCCCGTACAGTCAAGTCCAAGAGATCATATTTGTAGGAAATTGAATTATCTATCCAATGATAATAAAATCGAGGTTATAGGTCAATTACAATTGCCGGTCAAAGGTCAAAAGTGAAGGGTAGTTTTTCATTTTTCGCGAATACCGTGAAACCTGTAAATTTTTTCGCATACTGCTTGGATACCACTTCAAAATACTTGAAGTTACCTACAAAATGAGCTCTCGAACACCCTTCTACGATGAAGAGTTTTCCATCACTCCAACGATCAAGTTGACCGCGCGCGCCAATGTTGACCGCGCGAGCCGCGTGTCGTACTCTCATTGCTCGTACATTGCACTCTCTACGTGCAGTTAATAATTATCGTTGAATTTTTCCTAATTAGAATTGATAATATGGTTGAAGGTGGACTAGTTTTTTTTTTCAAGGGAAAATGGGAAATTCATCTTGGACAAACGACAAGGTCTGCCCTTGCCGAATAGTGTGAGACTCCTACTCACTTAAACCCTATAAAAACCCCAACTTTTGAATGTTCAGTGCTCTGTCATGTATGTGTGTGTATTGCCGTGTACTGTTTGACAATTTGAAGTGTCTCGATCATTAATTTACCTCGAAGTTTTCCTGCTGGCGACTTTCATGTGAATTTGGCTCTTTTGGATGGACTTTTTTCGCCATCTTCGTATTCATCATCCTTTTCGAATGTGTCACCACGCACGTAAAAACAAGTCCACCTTCACCCATATTATTAATTCTAATTAGGAAAAAATTCAACAATAATTATTAACTGCACGTAGACGAGTGCAATGTACGAGCAATGAGAGTACGACACGCGGCTCGCGCGGTCAACATTGGCGCGCGCGGTCAACATTGGCGCGCGCGGTCAACATTGGCGCGCGCGGTCAACATTGGCGCGCGCGGTCAACATTGGCGCGCGCGGTCAACATTGGCGCGCGCGGTCAACTTGATCGTTGGAGTGATGGAAAACTCTTCATCGTAGAAGGGTGTTCGAGAGCTCATTTTGTAGGTAACTTCAAGTACTTTGAAATGGTATCTAAGCAGTATGCGAAAAAATTTACAGGTTTCACGGTATTCGCGAAAAATGAAAAACTACCCTTCACTTTTGACTTTTCACCGGCAATTGTAATTGACCTATAACCTCGATTTTATCATCATTGGATAGATAATTCAATTTCCTACAAATATGATCTCTTAGACTTGACTGTACGGGCAACAGCAACGGAGATATAGAATTAAAACGAACTCACCCCCATATAGACCAGGGGTTGTATCTTCCCCCACCCCCTCGAAAACGAAAACTCAGTTTTAGACTCAGGACATGCCCCCGAACATCCCCTCAAAATTTCAGCCATTAAGTATTTTTTTTCAGTAAATGCCATTTTTGTGTCGCTATTTACTGTACTATACATCTTTTCTCACTGTTCATGCATCTCTCCCGTCTTCCCTTCTTGAATGTTTAGATATGTAGTAGAATCACTCAAATTTTGATAGTTTCATTTGGCTCAAGCACAACTCTAGATACCGAAGTTCAACTCACTTAGTCAGATGCGGCCACTGGAAATACCAAGATATCAAAATAATCCCAAAATTTGTGGCACAAGAGGTATAAAACGGATATGGAAACCACTCTCGCACCTAACTGTTGTCTTACCATACAATGCAATAGTCTATTATTTTCAAGGAAATACGACTAAAAATGAAGAATAGACTAAACGATGTATGTTACTCCAAATTTGTCCTTCAGACGTTCCTGTGGAATGAGTAGTTTCCCCGTTGTTATCTTGAATATTGATTTTGTCTACTCATATAATGGAGGGTGAAACCACCCTCTTGTCCCTGTCCAATACTCTGCTACATTCGCAGTTGTTACAAAACATATCAAATCTAGCGAAAATATTCATGAACCATGAATGCTAAATTCTCAAAAATACCTATTTTCTAGTCAAACCGTGTCATCTATATAACTATGATATGGAAAAGGGAGAAAAAGTTTCAGATGTTGTTTAACCATTTCATTTAATGAAAGCTAAGAAATACAACTGATTCAAAACATGATACCTATTAATTTCATTTTGCTATTTTAAATTGTGTAGCCTTAAGAGAAAATATACTGAACATACCGCAGTTTGAAAGGCCACATGTTTATTTATATTGTACGTACAGTATGTGGCTAATTGCCCCACCCCACATAGAAGGTATTGAAGAATGTGTGAATGTGTATATTTGGAAACAACCCCATACAATGTTATAGTTATTTTCGTAATCCCGTTGAAAGATTATATTTTGATTCCGAAGAAAGAAAAAAACCCGTACCTCGCAATTCTAAAGAAAAATCCCAACGTCGTGCTCTCTGTTGTCATGGAACAGTTTGACAGTTTTATAAACAACGTCAGTTTTTTGTGTTCTCAAGTTCGCTTTAACGACGACCATGGATGAAATTGACGAAATTGAGGAACAAAATCAAATTCCTTTAGAAATATTGGGAGAATCATGTGCAGTGCAGCGAGTGTTGATTAACTGCCGAAAATAACTCAGGAGCGATATCAAAAAGAATATGAAAATTTTGAAATGTGGCGTAAAAGCAAGAATGTAAAGGTGGTTAATGAAGATGTATTATATATATAAATATATATATATATATATATATATATATATATATATATATATATATATATATATATTATATATATATATATATATATATATATATATATATATATATATATATATATATATATATATATATATATATATATATATAATAAATATATATATATATATATATATATATATATATATATATATATATATATATATATATATATATATATTATATATATATATTATATATATATATATATATATATATATATATATATATATATATATATATATATATATATGTGTGTGTGTGTGTGTGTGTGTGTGTGTGTAGAATGAATATTTATAGGTGTGAATTAATAGAAACTTTATAGATAAAATGGATCATTCAGAAAAGTTTTTCCAAAAAAAAATCCTTATATTATTATCTTGCTAATTCTAATTTAGTAGTTACTAGGATACTCATTAGGTACTCAATTCTATAATAGTATCAATATTATGATTAACATTTTCTTTCTGATAGTTTGATATTCATACCTGAATGTTTATCTCACGAATATGCAATAGTCAATTGATTAGTCATAGACAACTCCTCATTATTAAAATAATAATGCAATAATATCCAACTAGTATCTATCACACACAAACAATTTGATGTTGTAGTAAAGATATTCGAATTGGTGTATACTCTATGAGCATTTCATAGAAAGTAACATAGAAAACACATAAAATGCACTCAAATCAATCGATATTCTATGAGTGTGACATTAGAACTCACCTTAATGATATCGGCTAAACGAACTGAGCATTGGCAACTACTAAACGATTTCACATTATTTCAACTTCCCCACTTTTTAGCCACAAGCAGACATGATACGTATGCAAGGTAGATCGGTCCTAACCTTAATTTAGAAACGACGACGCTTCGATGCAAGGCGTCGCGTCGAGCGTCGTGTTATGCGAGCGTGCTATGCCGTTGGCATTAATCAATAACAACTCACTGGGTTTGTTTAGGTTAAGGAAAATGTACATGCGCATACTGAGCCGATTGCTGTTGTGTATTTCGGAATTAATCTATTCAGAGGCTTTAACGTAGCTCGTTGGGGAAATAATCAATTAACAAACACATTAGAATTATCTTCGTTTGTTTATGATAAGTAACATGCATTGGAGGAGTTTGCAAATTGTACCGGATGGAATATTTGGATTGCAAAATGTTTATTAATGTGAATATATTTAGTCTGAGTGAATCTTTGACATTTTATGGTGTTTTCATTTCCTAGTGGTTTAGAATTTTATGGTTAAAGTTTATCATCCTATTTATAATTAAAATTTTTTCCTTATTGTTCCATTTTGTTAGGAAATTCATAATTTTGGTTTGTTAACCGTATCAGCTACTCTCTCAATCTTGAAATTAAAATATCGTACCGTTCAGCATAATCATTTTTTCGACCAAATATATTTTTTGCGGTTATGAATTTTCGAAAAATAATAAGAAAATAATTACATAAAATATAACAATTATAAAGATATTCTTACTGGAGATAATTTCAATGAATATAAAATTGGCTTGACTAATTTTTTGTTTGATTTTAAAAAGTTAGGAATCTTGTAGTAACTAGAAGATGAACATTTCTTTTTTTGCCTATTTCTGTAACGAAAAAATTTGGCTAAACACATTTTTTGATCGATTGTAGAAAGTTATGAATCTTGAAGTACCTAGAGGGCAAACGTTGCTTTCTTTGTCATTATTTTCTTCAATGTCTCTACATTCTAGAGAACTAAACAAACTGAATTTTGTTTTGCATTTCTTTGAGTAAACTTTTCTTTCCATTTGCTCTTTTTTTTCCAATGTACATACTAGAGAACTCAATCAACTAAATCGGAATAAATATTCAGTATTCTTTGCAAAAGTTTCTTTCATTTCTGCCAATACATTTATTAAGGAAAAATGTCTTCCAAATTTTTCATATATATATATATATATCTATATATATATATATATATATATATATATATATATATATATATATATATATATATATATATATATATATATATATATTTATATTTTATATATATATATATATATATATATATATATACATGTATCAGGGGCGGCTAGTCAAAGGAGGCTAAGGAGGCTAAGCCTCCTCAAAAATATTCCGTGTATCACTGATATATATATTATATTGAATAGTCAGCATTCAGCATTTTCATATTAATCAAAATCATATTATTTTATGCACCTACCTTCCTTTCAACCTACATTATATAATATAATTTATTAATTAAGATAGAAGCTATTTACATTTACTGCATTTCATTCATTTCAAGGTTTGTGGCAACAATGCGGAAGGCTTAGAAAGGTATATTCTCAACGTTCATTATGCCTGCCACAGAAAAGCAAACAACGGTGCAAATACTTCGAATGAATACTTCATTGCAATAGAAAAGCAAAACACATGTAAATGGCAACACGGATAGGAACCCAGTCTAATACAATGTCGACCAATCACAACTATAGAATTTCGCGTGACATCGAGCGAATTCGTTGGAAATAATCGTAGTGTGATCGTAGTTACTAATGGCAGCGTGTTTACTTATATTGCTCACGTTGTTGGGAATGATAGTTTCGCTGTTCCACAGCCTTTTATGTTATTTAGAAATATATGAATCACCATGTCAACAAACAATGTGGTAAAAACAGATGTCAATGTGAAAAAAGTAGAAATAAAAACGTTTGTCAGAATTCTTCAAATAAAAGTATCTTTTTCATATATATATATTATTATTTTCCATCATATTCAACATTTGTGGCGACCGTGACAGGACTGAGTAACGATGGAAAACTTGAAAATGGAAAGAGATCACATCCGAAGACTTTTCAATAAAACATGCAAGGAACTGAATTTAGCGCTCGCAGATAAGTCAGTAAGAAAAGAACAAGTGCTAGCTTCAATGAGAAAGTTGGAGGATAAGAGCGATAGATTGTTTTCACTAGATGAGCATATAAGAGAAAATTTATTTTCATCCGATCTTAGTGAAGAAGATATCGTGAAAGAATTTGATGAAGTAGAAATGTTCAGGGACGAAATAATCACATGTAGATCAAGATTCGAAGTGTTCATGAACGAGAAGACGAAACAAGACGAGATGACTCAATCGCAGAGTTCCACATCCGACAAGAAGAAGAGGAAATTCAGATTACCGAAACTAGAATTAAAGAAATTTGATGGCAACGTGAGAAATTGGATAGGGTTCTGGGGCCAGTTCAAGAAGATCCATGATGATATAGAAATTGAATTGGAGGACAAGTTTCAATATTTGGTGCAAGCAGCTGAAGAAGGTACTGTAGCCAGGGAATTGATTGAGAGCTTTCCGCCCTCCGGATCCAACTATTTGAAAGCCATTGATGAGATGAAATTACGTTTCGCTAGGGATGAATTTCTAATAGAAGTTTATGTTCGAGAATTATTAGATCTCGTACTGAAGCAGGCAACTAAAGCGAAGACAGGTATGACATTGAGTAGTTTATATGATAGAATAGAAACTCAACTGGGAGCATTAGAATCATTGGGTGTCACCAGTGATAAATACGCAGCAATGTTGTGTCCACTAGTTGAATCTGCTTTACCAGATGAATTACTAAGAATTTGGGAAAGAACCCGGTGCACGTATGTCGCGAATACTAGTAAATCAGGAGAACAGGGTGAATCAAGTACAGGTAATTCTAAAAATACTAATCTTTTGACGATGTTATTAGATTTCATGAGAAGAGAAGTGGAATCGGAAGAACGCATCAATCTAGCTCAGACCAGTTTTTCTGAAGAAAAGAGCCAGAACAAAAATATACGATTATTTAAAGGAAAACAGCAGAGACCTGTAGAGCCAGAAGTATATACTGCATCTGCCCTGTTTTCAGCCAGTGGAAAAGGTCCTCATTTGAAATCAATTATTGGAGGTAAGACTATTCCAATTTGTTTATTTTGTGAACGAACACATGCTAGCCAAGATTGTCTGAAAGCACAGAGTCTCACATTAGAAGAGAGGAAAGCAAAAGTAACGAGTAAAAGGGCTTGTTTCTCTTGTTTGAAATTTAATCATACTAGTAAAAATTGTAGAGCTTTAATAAAATGTTTGATTTGCAAAAAGAAACACTACCCCATCATGTGTGCAAACATACCTGATGAAAATAAAGGAAATGTTTCAAATGTAATAAACAAGAACAGAATCGATAATGTATTAACCACAAATTTTTGCACTGATACATTATTACAAACAATTCTAGTTAGGCTTGTGAACAATAAGAAAGAAAAGATTGTACGAGCATTATTAGATTCTGCTTCACAAAAGTCATATATATTGTCAAAATGTGTCAAAGAATTAGGATATGTCAAGAACGGCGAACAAAGTATAGTACAGGGTGTTTTTGGTGGCTTGCAAATACCTCCCCAAGAACAAAAACACAAAGTTCAAAATCTTAACAAAAAATTACTCTGTAGTCGTTTTTTAGCCAAATTTTCATTTGTGGAAAGTTCTAAATTGGATGGGATAGTGAATTACCTGAAGAAATTGTTAAGAGATTTGAAAGTTGGCTAAAAGAGATTCATTTTCTCCATTTTTGTTCGATTCCTAGGTCAGTTAGTGAGAAGAAATATTTTGATATAGAGGAATCATCACTTCACATTTTCTGTGATGCGAGCAAATTAGCTTTTGCTGCCTGTATCTTTTTGAGAATGAAAATCGATGGAATTATTTGTGTACAATTGATTCAATCCAAATCGAGAATCGCTCCAAAGAATATAACAATTCCGAGGTTAGAATTATTGGCATGTCTCATAGGAGTTAGATTGTATGAATCTATAAAAAAGGTCCAAGAGTTTAAAAACCTACGTTCATTCTTCTGGAGTGATTCTACAGTGGCTTTAACATGGATTAAGACAAAAGGAATCTGGAAAACTTTTGTGGAAAATAGAGTGAGAGAAGTAAACAAATTCACTACCACTCAACAATGGAATCATGTACCAGGCAATCTCAATCCGGCTGATATTGCATCTAGAGGATGTACTGGTAAAGTTTTGATGGAGACTAGATGGTGGGAAGGTCCACAATGGTTAAGACAAGAAGAGAAAAACTGGCCACTTTCTACATATAATATTCCTCATGAAGTAGAGGATGAAAGGAAACAGGAATCAGTTTGTAATGTAACTTTTGAAAAAGAATTATTTTCCAAAAAGCTCAGCTATTTTTCCAAGTTCACAAAAATTGTTCGAATGGTTGCTTGGATGCTGAGGTTTGTTCATAATTCACAAACAAAAAATTCGAAAATAAGCAGTGAACTGACATATGATGATATAAAGGAAGCGGATCTCAGAATTATCAGGCTTATACAGAAGGAAAGTTTTGAAGACAAAAAGGAAAAAGAAAATTTACACATATTTCACGACGAAAAAGAAATTTTGAGAGTAAAAACTCGATTAGTGTATGGAGAAGACTCTGATGATTTCAAATTTCCAATACTTCTACCATATAAACACGAAATAGTAAGAAAACTCATTTTACAACAACATTATATGAAATGTCATGCAGGTGTCCGAACATTGCTGAATATTTTGAGAAAGAAATACTGGATTCCAAAAGGAAGAAGAACTGTGAAAGGAGTGATTGAAAAGTGTGTCATTTGCAAGAGATTCACTAGTAAATCTATAGAAACACCTTCTGCGCCTCTTCCAAAAGAGAGAATCAATACAGCAGCATCTTTCGAAGTCACTGGTATTGATCTAGCGGGACCTTTATTTCTCAAAAACGGAGAAAAAGTTTGGATAGTATTATATAACTGCGCAGTATACAGAGCGATACATTTAGAACTAGTCAATTCCTTGTCAACCGAAAGTTTTCTTTCAGCTCTGAGGAGATTTATAGCTAGAAGAGGAAGAGTTTCAGTTATTTTCTCAGATAATGGTACCAATATGGTTGGAACGAATAATCTACTTAAAAAAGTTGACTGGAAGGAAATTATCGAATATTCCTCAGTTAGGCAGATTAAATGGATCTTTAATCCTCCCACAGCTGCTTGGTGGGGAAGATGGTGGGAAAGGTTGGTCAGAGTAGTTAAGGAACTTCTCCGAAGAAATTTGGGAAGAGCAACAATCAATTATGAAGAAATGTTAACCGTTTTATGCGACTGCGAGGCTATAATAAACAATCGACCATTAACCTATATATCAGATAATGAGTCCGAACTGAAACCACTAAGTCCCTCTTTATTCATTCAAGACTTACCAAACAATGAAATACCCGATTTAGACAAAATTGAAAGACAACATTTGATTACGAGACGACGTTACCTACAAAGAACTAGAGATAATTTGCGATCTCGATTTAGGAAAGAATATCTAGCGGAACTGGTACATTCTGGACACAAAAGGACGAGTACCTTGAGAGTCGGAGACATCGTATATGTTTCTTCAGATAACAAGAAACGTTTGAACTGGCCTCTTGGAAAAATTCTAGATATTTTACCTGGTAAGGATGGAGTAGCAAGAATAGCACGAGTGAAGACACAGCAGGGTACTATTCTTCGTCCGTTTCAACGACTCTACCCTTTGGAGATATCAGCAGATGACAAAGATCAATTGATTTTAAATAAACACGAAGAAGAGAAGAAGAGTGAAACCAAACCGGGAGATGAAGACGACAAGTGGAAAGAACAAGAAACTTCGGAGAAGGTTGTAACAAGGAGTGGACGGACTAGTAAAATACCAATACCAATAAAAAAAATAGTTTTTCATAGTTATGCTTTGGTATATAATTGATTTTGCAATTTTTCCCAATTTTATTTCTCAATCACAAAAGGGGGGAGGATGTTGGGAATGATAGTTTCGCTGTTCCACAGCCTTTTATATTATTTAGAAATATATGAATCACCATGTCAACAAACAATGTGGTAAAAACAGATGTCAATGTGAAAAAAGTAGAAATAAAAACGTTTGTCAGAATTCTTCAAATAAAAGTATCTTTTCCATATATATATATTATTATTTTCCATCATATTCAACACACGTATTGTTTTAAAGTGAGTTTGGTTACTGAAGTTAATTTCAAAAATTTCAATGGTGACTTAGTGGAATATTTGTTATCCCATAACTTTAGTGCACTAAGTTATGAGGATAAAGTTTTGATAAAAACATTGCGACCTACCCCTGAATTAAACAATTTGGTGCAGCGTAACAGACAACAAAACCGCGGTTTTAATACAAGGTATTATAAGAGACATCCTTGCCTAACCGGATCACAGGTGAAAAATAAATTATTTTGTTGGCAGTGTTTACTTTTTACTAGTGAAAATGTCTCTGTTTGGGGCCGCTTAGGATTTGAGGATTTAATTCTATACCTAGTTGAAAGTGAGGAATTTTTCACCGATAAAGTAATTTTAAATACTTACAAGATAAGGAATTTATATATTTTTTAAACATCTTTAAATTAATTTTTGAACAAACAGAAATAGTTTTTCAAATCTTACAACACAAGTTTTCAGATGTAATTTACTCACGAAATCGGCTCAAGGTTCTTTTGGAAAAAATTTCAGAATTTCGTGCAGAAGTTTATTTTAAAAAACTATTTTCTGTATTTCAAACTACTGATGATACGACTCAATTTAGCCCAAAACGAAAGAAATTCAGTTACGCAGATATGGAGCTTCAGTATAAGCAAATATTTTATGAAATTTTGGATACTATTAGGGGTCAAATAGAAATAAGGTTCTCTGATTTGAAAGAACTACATTTCTTCGACTTACTCAATAAAAATTTGTTAACCGGATTTTCGGCTAATTTTCCTGATAACCTTTTGGAAAATTTATGTCAAAAATACACTATTTTTGATAAGGTGGCCATAAAAAGTGAAATGTGTGTTGTTTATAATGGCAATGAAATTTTGGGGAAAAGTGAAAATCATGTGAGGACTATTGAATACCTTTTTGATAATGATTTGAATCAAGATTTACCCCAAATTTATAAACTCTTATGTCTAATTGTTTCTATCCCGGTGACATCGGCTTCCGTAGAGCGCTCGTTTTCCACTCTTAAGAGAATTAAAACTTATTTACGAAATTCAATGAGCCAGGATCGTTTGAAAAATATTAGTTTGTTGTCTATTGAAAAGGAATTGGTAAAACTTTTGGCGAAGGACAAAAAATTTTATGAGGATATTAGATATAGATCATTTCGCTAACGTTAACCCTTTAAGTGGCAAAACTTTTTTTGTTTAAATTTTAGATGTTTGGTGTATGCATATGTTTCAACGGTGGTATATAAACATGCAATTATTATTTTAAAAAATCAAAATTATTAAATTTGGACAAAAAAACACGAAATTTAATGGCAGCTATAGATACCAAAGAACTTTTAGGACAATAACGATGCATTTTTTAATAAGTACTCTTTGGATACTCTTAACTACAAAATGTTTTATTTTTTACAAATAACAAAAATTACTTTCTGAACTTCATATTATGGAAAAGCGCAAAACATGACTTGCACAAGGCAACATTGTATTTCTTGCAGATAATTTTGATGTTTAGTTTCACTGGTAGCTATATCTACCTTCAAACAAGTAGTTGATATTTATGCGCTTATAATAAGTTGTCCGAAAACTTTATAGAAGTCTACTGCCACTAGGTTGAAACGTGGTACACCTTTCTGTAAGAATCTCATTAAAAATAACATATTTTTTCGAAAAAAAAGGGAAAAAAACTTCGGTTTGTGCCGGAAAGATAGGTTATGCTTTGGTCTTTGCAGGAAACTTGCATTTTCTTTCTCTTAAAACCAGGACAAATTTCACTACTACACTGACTACAGTTATTAGTATATACATCAGTAACACTTAGCTATTTATTGTGTATTGTTTCTTCGAATACTCTTTTAGTAACAAACAACAGAAAACAAAATCAACTGGTCTTTTGACCAACATGTGGTTCTGTAAGGTGCACTGGTAGCTAAACGTACCGCCAAACACTTGCAAGTGGATTTTCACGTGCATTTTACCTCGCACCGATATTCATTTATACCGGTGGAACTTAGTTTATCGAAACATATGCATAACGATCAAAATTGCTTAGCTCACACTGGAATTTCATCTTTATCAGGTAGTGGTAGCTATTGCTACCTTCACCCCTTAAAGGGTTAAAGATCGCAAAATTCCATTAATCTTCAAAAATATATAACTTTTTATTTGCTCTCACCAGCTGTTAACAAATTCGTTAAGTAGGTAGGTAGGTACCTATTTTGTGAAAGAAAAAAAAATTTGATGAATAGATGAATTGATTAATTGGCTGAGAAGAGTTTTTGTGAATATTGTAAATAGGAGTTGTAGGTCTCAAGGTAGACACTCGAAAGTGAAAACAAATTAATACTTATTATTACACTTATTCCACACTATCATGGATTATTATTTTTATTATTATCATTTTTATATGTTTTCGCGCCTTCTTCAAATGAAAAAAGCGGAAACTCGGGATGTGGATTTGTTTTTAGGCAGAACAATGCCATTAATTTGAGTATAAATTCCAGTTTTTGTTAGAAATGTTCAAATTTTAGGGAGCGCCCACGAATATTGGTTTATGCCAATGAACTAGATAAAAAAAAACAATAATATCATTTAAAAACTTCAAACAACTGGGCAATCAAAGTTTTCATCTCTGATCTATACACAGAAACACATTAATTTCAGGATATATTATAATTTATAATATAAAAGACTGAGTAATACTTTTGATAATACGTTCCAACATGAATCAACAAGATTAAAGAAATGTTTCATATAATGAACTAACACTGAAAAAAGGCAAACAGTCAATTCAAACATATTTTAACCTAATATTTCATGAATCGAAATTTATTATCGAATGGTCTGTGATTGCTTTCGTTTCGTTTTTTTAAAAACATCAACAGACGTCATAAAGTCATAGAATTTATTAAAATAAAGTGAATCAAAATCAAAAGTACATACTTACTATTTTGTTAGGGTTCTTGATGTAATATCAATCAAATAAACCTTTATTCACCCAGTTGGTGAATAAATTGGCGCAGTTTGCAGGAAAAAAGTAAAACATTACACCATCATAACAAAAATAGGAACTTCCCAAATTTTCAATTCTAAATTTATTGAGTGTACGTTTTGAAAAACCTGTTACTCACCATTTTGACTTGGTTCAGAGCAAACCAAGATGTCGGAAGCTAGGTAACAGCCACAAACGGAGGCAAATTATTGACTGAAGTTATATTTTGTATTGTTTTTCGTCTGGGAATTCGAAACAATTGCTGAGGAAGGTTCAGCCAATGAGTTTTCACCGAACTTTGTACATAGTTCCCTCTCTTTTGTTCCGTCTATTATTATACGAATTAATTGCACGCTACTTCCGTTTTACGGTTCGCGGCACTGGGAATAATCTCGGTTTCCGTCAGTGGCGTACGTGTCAAGCTATGAAATCTAGAGCAAGTTTCATGGTGTGAATAAATTGTTATTGTTAGATAAAAGTTCTGGACTTGTGTTACCATTGTCGAAGTTGCACACTATATACTTAAGTTTCATCATAAACTTCGAAACTGAGAACAAAGTCCGTCAGTGACGTACGTCTAATCGAAGTCCATAACATCGAGAGCAAATTTAATGATCTGAATGAATTTTAATAGTTGAGATGTTAGTGTATATAATTTTCACTATGCATTAATAATTGATTCAATTGAAATGAATATTCATGCAAAAACTCAGAAATTGGTTATAATCTAAATCTTCATCAGTGGCGTACGTCGACCTTATTATAGCCCGATGATATCGAAGTCATATTTATGTGAATAATCATCAGAACTATCAGAATTTCTTACACCATTGACGAAGCTAAGAAATGATATATCAAAATGTAAAAATTAATAAGAATTCATGTAAATGAAATGAATATTTCAAATGAAAACTTCAAGACTACGATTAATCAAGATCTAGGTCAAATGATAAACTGAAAGAAAAAAAAACTAATTAAATCAGTTTTGTTGCAGCTCAACACTTCTTGTATCAAAATGTTTATCTATTATTGTTATTTAGAAGAGATTTAATTGAAATGATAATTCAACACAGGAAAATATTTCTATTTAGGTCAGTGACGTACATCAAACCGAAGTGTATCATCATGAAATCGAGGGAAAATTTCATGATTAATATGAATTTTCATCGTTTCTTAATCTGTTTTCTCTTTGTTTCAGCAGTACCTATCTACTCTATTATTTATACTCAAGAGAACAGAAGTTCTACTTTAGGTACTTTATGAGTGGCCCCTAATGTAGGGGAGAGTAGGGTAAAGTGGAATAGTGGGGTAAAGGGAAATTATGTTATTACATTCCATTACGTGGCTCCACCGGTTGGTGTAGTTGCTTAGAATGACAAATTTGATGTTTCATGTCTGCGGTTTATGTTCGATGACAAGTTAAACGTCGTTGCTAAATTTTATCGAAAAAAAAGTTGTTTTTTGTGGTTCACCTGTAATATTGAGAAGAAAGTATGTAACGTATAACATTGGTTTGTTTGATGTAATCGAAATTTTCATTCTGAGCATAGATGATGTTATAATATATCTACAAAATAGTGCGCGCGAATAGGTTAAAGGTTATGTTTCAACATATTTAGCAGGTAATTTCATATGGGTGGAATGTTGGGGTAAAGTGAAATGACAACGAAGGGAAATATTTCACTTTGCCCCAATCCTTTATTTTGGCAGACAGATACCTATCTATAATTTGGTTTATTGTTATAGATAGGCAATGCGCGTATATAAACGAGAAACCGATCAGCAGAAGCCATGAAAGATGCTGTGATAGCGGTGAGATTGGGCTTGCTCAGTCGTAACAAAGCTGCCATACAATATGAAATTCCAGTACTTGCTAGTTTTTGTTATTAGTTAAATGTTGAGAATAAACATAAGATTAATACAATGGGAGTTTTGTTTCATTTATTGTTACAGTAATATCACTTTGCCCCGTTTATGATTTCACTTTGCCCCATTTGATGGGGTAAACTGAAATGATGCCGCATTCTCAAAATATGCTGAATATTTTCTGATAGCAATGGTTGATTTTTTTAGGATTCATTCAGTATGTGTCCACATAAACTGGTAATACTATACTATGATTATCTTTAACTAAAATCAAAATATTTGGGAGATACGAATTTTTATTTGTTAGCTATTCCACTTTTCCCTACTATCCCCTATTTCCAGTTAAATTTTTGTGAATATTACGTTGATTTTATTTGATTTATTCTTAGAAATTATTGAAACAATTCAATTCGTAGGTTTTACAATCATTTTCGAATCAAGAAGTACCATTTTTTTCATTCTCATGACATCTCAAGTTCATTGAAAATTAACTAAACTAGTAATACAATTTAGTATTGCGTAGAGTCTGTGAATGTAATAATAGCTGATGTTTCTTTTCTCTATCGATACTTGAGAACGAGAATTACGATAGAAAAATTTTGCAAATTTTCACGAATTTCGATATGAAAAATTCATAATATTTAAGTTCTTTCAAATAAGTCTCAAGTTTTATGTGAGGTTACTTTTGAGAATTTAATTTCTAATTTTACCCACTAATAAATACGTTGATACTAGTAGTCAATTGAATAGAAAGAAATAAAATTGTTACACATATTTATTTTTTGAAAGAATTAATTTTTTTTTCGTAAAATTCTTGAAATTCGAATTTATCCATGAATTAGGCAATAAACAGAAACTATTGGAAATGGTTCTTATTTTGTAAAAAAAATATAATTTTCAATGAACTTGAGATGTCATGAGAATGAAAAAATTGTAATTCTTGATTCGAAAATTATTGCAAAACGTACGAATTGAATTGTTTCCCCAATTGTTTGCCCAAAAATATAGACATTTATCTTGAAGTAACTGGCAAACCTACGAACAACAAATGAATGGTTGAATATATAAGATCACTAAACTCTAACACCAGTTGAACAATTTTCGTCAAATTTGGCACTATCTAAGAGATTTTTCATGAAGAATGATTTCATGGAATCTCCTTCACTTCAACTCCCCGCCAGATGATGATGCAGAACATCAACATCCTACCGTTGACCATGGAAATTTCTTTTCTTTCTAACCATTTGATCCAACTGGCAGGAGCACCGAGCTGGTTAGCTAGTATTCGGAAGGTCCCGGGTTCAAACCGCGAGATCAACAGGTCCGCCATGGGTTTTTTTCAGAGGTTTCCTCATAGCGTAATTTGAGTCACTGCTTGCAAACTTAACAAGCGAAGCTGGGCCAGTATTATTCTCTGAACCTAACCCACACTTCCTCTCTTTCACAAATATCCTGTCTCGCCCATCATTAATCCTCTTGTACATACAAATGTATGCGATCTATGCTAATAAATCGCACGCACAGCATGGAAGAAATGTCTAGTATTCAAGATGTCGAGAACGTAGAAGAAATAATCTATCTAGGTGCCCACATCAGCAGAAATGGCGGTTCAAGTCAAGCAATCAGAAGAAGGATAGCTCTTGCCGAAACGGCCATGATCAAACACAACAAAATTTGGTTAGATCGCCATATAACAATCACAACAAAATGCAAATTAGTTAACACACTCGTTTTTCCAATTGCGCTATATGCAGCCAAATCCTGGACCTTAAAAGCCACAGACATTGCCAAGTTGGATGCGTTTGAGATGTGGGTCTGAAGAAGACTATTGAGGATTCCCTGGACAGCCCATACAACCAACGTATCGATAGTTGAAGAACTCAACATTCAAGTCAGATTGTCAACTAAAATCAAAGAACAGATTCTCAAGTATTTTGGACATGCAGCAGGAGGAAAGATAACATCTCGAAAAAATCATGATCCAGGGGAAAGTAGAGGGAACACGACCTAGAGGACGCTCTCCAAAACGATGGCTGGACCAAGTGAAACAATTTACAGGAAAATCGTTCCAAGACAGCATTAGAAGAACGTCAGATAGAGAGAAATGGAGAGAAACTGCTAAAAACACAACATGAGACAAACATAAGATCACAACGCTTCAAACATGAAGCGAACGACTAGAGACGACTAGACATACAAATGTATCCTCCGATCTGAATGAATGAGTTCATCCCCTAAACAAAATTTTTTTTGGCCGGTAGTAGCATATAAACCACTTGAACTAAAACGGCAAGAAGTGTCCAAACAGAGGTATTACTTTTGCGTAATGTTCATATATTCATCACTCACAACTACACTACTAACTGAAGAAAGAAGATCTACCACTTTAGGTAAACAACAACAAGAGATTAACTCTCTGAAAATTGGCAGTAACAAGAAAACTTTGTAAATACTTTACTATTTCTAAAAAATATACAAATGTACTTTAAAGTGAGATCTATCTAATGCCTGCTAATGCCAACGCGATCGAAGCAATCAACCAAAAAAAAACAGTCTGGAAAGATATCCGTACTTACTATGACGAAACGCGATTTATTCACAGTTACATCGTTTGAACAAACAAAATAGATTTAAACTCAATTTCAAACGCTTTTGGAACATCTAAACAGGTGAAAATATCCGCAAATTTGTATTCGGTCCATTTAATGCATATAATCGTTTTCTTACGCTTAAGCAAAAAGATTGAAATAAGTTTTTCGCTACGTCTCGAAATAAGGTTCGTGAAGATCGTAATCGAGCGTGAATTTCAATAATTTTTATAACGAAATCTATATCTTTTGCATGGAAGTACGATTAATAATTTCGTGATTCTTCTTGTCAGTTTGCCTGCAACAGACCTGAACTCTCCTATTTACCGTTATTACAACTGCTAATGTAATTTCGTGACGGATCTCCACTTGTGTGACAAGCAACATTTCTCTGTTCGCTGACTATACCAAATTGTACCAAGTCATCATCGACTGCAAAACTAACTTCGAAAAATATCCATCTGATTGACGTCCTGGCTGATACCCATAAACACAACAAAGTGTGCTGTACTACATTTAGATAAAAGATACCCAAGATATCGATATGCATTTTCAAAATTTCCTATACGCAACAACAAGATCTAGGTATTACAGTGACTGAAAACCTGTCGTGATCTGAGCATATCCAGACACTTTGAGCAGAGCTAGAAATTCACTGTAACATTTATGTTGGTATTATTATTATATTCCTGCAAAATGTTTAGCCATCTGTACAAAAGGGTTTTATGGCGTCAAAATCGATTGTATAAACGTAATATTAGGTAGGTATCTATGTTTTTGATTAGAGTATCTAGAGGAATTTATAAATCGGGACCAGTCGTTGAAGTAGCAAAGCGATCTTGAAGAAGTATCCAACTTGGTGATGTCCTGGCTGTCACTTTTGAAGACAACAAAGTGTGCTGTGCTAGTGCTACATTCAGGTAAAAACAACCCGAAATATCAATATGTTGTATGTACTTTCAAATGTTCCTCTAAAATATGTTACGCAATATAAAGATCTAGGTATTACAGTGACTGAAAACCTGTCGTGGTCTGAGCATATCCGAGCGGTTTGTAGCAGAGCTAGAAGTTCACTGTAGATACGTTTTATCCAAGACTTTCACTAGAATATCAGAGATGGGCAACGGAAGTTCCCTTTGGTCTTCGTCGTCCTTCATATGAGAAACGATTAAGCCAAATAGGATATCAGAGATTTAAGAACAGTAGAATTAGTGGTAACTTTATAATAACGGTTAGAGCTCTAAACAACAAGTTTGGCATAGATCTTTCAAATATTTTCCCTCCAAATAGCGATTATAGACTTCGGGGACTTTCCTTCAAACTATCTAAACAACAATTCCATATTCAGTGCCGCAAACATTTTTTGTCTAATCGTGTATTCAGCGACTGGAATTCTCTGCAATGTGATGTTGTTAGTGCCGTATCTGTGAACTCTTTCAAAAATCATTATGATTTATATTTGAGCCAACTGTGAAGAAAAAGGTTTTGTTTTCATTTTATCTTTGTATCACAAGTGAAATTTGGATACTTACATTCAATGCATTTGTACTGTGTAGAATTTGTCTTTTAGGCTTTTTTTTGTATTTTTATATATTTCTTTTTGAATATGTATAAGAGCTATATAGGTCTCTGGCCTTGGCTCTTTGTTCTTCTTCAATAGTAGTAATAAACAATATTTAACATCAGTCATCAGCACTTGTCTCTACATTTCATAAGTGATTCTATACAAATAAATAAAATTGATGAATCTGTCTGTCATTGAGGTTTATATAGTTATTTGCATAATATCAAGATCAAAACATACTGTCTGTTGCTCTGTTTATTTGTCTGAGCTGCTTCCAAACGATTGAAATGATTTTAATAGGACTGTGATTGGCAGATGGAGGACTTTTCAGATATTAATCTAGAGTTATCTAGGCCCAGAAATATTTTGGATTCGTGCTCGAACCTTGAAAAGTTGTGAAAATTTGAATTATGGACGAGTAACTAAAAATTCTCCACTGGCTGAGGAATAAGATAATGCAGAAAGATATCTTCAGAAAACAAGACTTCAACAAGTTCAATCGCTAGTTCAATAATAAACAACAAACTAGCTTTTCACAGAAGAAATTCTGAGAGCTAAGGATATCTAAATTGTCATCAGCAAATGAATAATTGTTTCCTTTGGGCACTATAAGTACACCTATACAACATGATTTATATATAATTGACTATTTTCTTTTGAATATTCATTTGAAAAGTCTCCGCATCACATCGAAATACATACCTCTGATTCCATACCTCCTTCTCATGTACAATGCGACATTATCACAATAACGGTTTACCGAGAAGAGTTTAAACCGGAACATGCAAAGAATTAATTCATAATTCACAGTTTGAAACAATTAACGTTCATCAAACTCAATGAGGTTAAGCACCTAAGCGCTCAATTTTTTAATTAATACATTCGGTGAACCAATTTCAATTACCGTATAAATTGCACTACTGCTTCTAATTTCTATTCTCCCAAGTACAATCTACATTGTGTGAAGATTTCTAGTTCTAAATCGTGTGAATTTTACACTGATATACAATTGAATAATTATTCAGTCAATGATTTACAACAAGCCGGTATAAATCTAAATAGGAACCACTTTTATTTTAATATGAGAGTCAGTTAATCTAATGGATCTATACTAATATTAATTTTTTTAATCACATTAGGGATCTACGGTTTAACGCCGTTTTCGAACGTCCAATGGACTTGTAAACATTATGTTTTACCCAACTAATAAATTATTTGAACCACTGAAACTCATAGACGTCCATACCCAACCCAGGATTCGAACCCAGCTCGCCTGCTTCACAGATGGTCACTCTACATCTGCGCCACAGATATACGTGGTATTTTTATTATTAAAGAGTAGTTTAGATGTATTAGGTGACCTACGATACTGGACTTCCTATTTCAAAAATTCTTCCACCAATATTTAGAATGGTCTGTCTATTTAGATGGACATAGGCTATATATCAACCCGTTAAAATAAAAGAGCTTTTCGATATGACCAATTTTGCAAGTCGACGAAAAAATTATCGGGCTTATGCGTATTTCATTAACGTTAACGTAAATATTATAGAAAAAATGAATATAAGAAGTATGCTACGAATACCATCCATCTAGAATTCTAGAGGTATGTTAAAAAAATGTACTTAATCATTCATTATATATATATATATATATATATATATATATATATATATATATATATATATATATACAACATCAAAGAAATTAGTCGCGGGAAAATATTAAACAAGTAGAGCAGAATTATCGGTATAGCCCGCTTATATGGAAGCAGCCGTTGACACGTGTTTCGGACTCTTTGGTCCTCATCAGAACGGCGTAGCCAAGCATTGGATTGAAAACTTGGAGATGAAAATAGCACAACAAACGAAATCCCCTGCTACGGAAGACAATCACACATTTGTGGCTTATTGTTTGAACTCTCCGGTTTGGGAGATTTGGTCAAACTTTGCCACGGAGGCGATTAATGCCATCCGCGAGATCTCAGACCGAGTAAATAAACAACATCAAAGAAATTAGTCGCGGGAAAATATTAAACAAGTAGAGCAGAATTATCGGTATAGCCCGCTTATATGGAAGCAGCCGTTGACACGTGTTTCGGACTCTTTGGTCCTCATCAGAACGGCGTAGCCAAGCATTGGATTGAAAACTTGGAGATGAAAGTAGCACAACAAACGAAATCCCCTGCTACGGAAGACAATCACACATTTGTGGCTTATTGTTTGAACTCTCCGGTTTGGGAGATTTGGTCAAACTTTGCCACGGAGGCGATTAATGCCATCCGCGAGATCTCAGACCGAGTAAATAAACAACATCAAAGAAATTAGTCGCGGGAAAATATTAAACAAGTAGAGCAGAATTATCGGTATAGCCCGCTTATATGGAAGCTTATTGTTTGAACTCTCCGGTTTGGGAGATTTGGTCAAACTTTGCCACGGAGGCGATTAATGCCATCCGCGGATGGCATTAATCGCCTCCGTGGCAAAGTTTGACCAAATCTCCCAAACCGGAGAGTTCAAACAATAAGCCACAAATGTGTGATTGTCTTCCGTAGCAGGGGATTTCGTTTGTTGTGCTATTTTCATCTCCAAGTTTTCAATCCAATGCTTGGCTACGCCGTTCTGATGAGGACCAAAGAGTCCGAAACACGTGTCAACGGCTGCTTCCATATAAGCGGGCTATACCGATAATTCTGCTCTACTTGTTTATATATATATATATATAATATATATATAATATATATATATATATATATATATATATATATATATATATTTCTTCAAAGTACATATTTGCATCTCCTGGGGCCCCCATCTAACAAATTTCGCTTTGCCATAAAAGCTGGATTTTCCTAACCTTAATTTATTCCGTTCGAATCGCATCTCGAAGCGATGCACTTCGTGTGAATAATACGTCCTAAGTAACTAAGCTCTGCTGCTCTAGCGTTTTTTTTTCTGCATCCAGGCTTTATTATGTAAGCACTATAGGGAGACGGGGGGGGTTGCTTTGCTTTTTTTTGATGACATGGGGCGTGGGGCGAGATGGTGATTACATCAGCAGTAGCTATTTTTTTTTACACATTGGCAACCCACGCATTGTCTATGCTTGAAAACCAAACACATATTCGGGATTCCCACAAATATTGAATACGTTTAGGTACTCGCTTGATCCTCTCCGCCAAAGTTGAATTGTTTAAGATGTGGCTTCAAATAGACAAATCCAAGTTATGCCAAAAATTGTTCGAAAGTTTCAGAAAAATCTCATACAAAAGTACAAAATGTACAGAAGTTAGTTAACGAAGTGTGGCGTAATTATAAGTTACAAGCAAAGTCCTACAAGGAATTTCGTATCATTGTCTGGAACGATGTAGACATTCCGAAATCTGATTAAAGTGAGCAGCAAACATCCAATGTCATCGAAAACATAGAATCATGGATTCGGGTGTCATGGACTGAAGAATGGTAATTGGAATTAATATGTATACCTACCAAAAATCCGAAAGAAGTTTTTTTTGTTCGTAATAGTACTTAATAAGATTATAATATTTATACGACCTTACTCTATGTTGAATACTGTGTCAATAAAGTTTGTCTAAATGAATATTATGTGCGTTAAAGTCCTCTATCCTGAGCCTATTTTATAACTGCTGCTCATGAATCAATAAAAAAAAACTTGAGAGGTGTCAAGGGACACCCGGATAGAACGAAGTTCCTTTCGATTAATTAGTGAAGGAATTGTAATGAAATTTTATTTTTTTTAAGTTATAATAATATTTTTTTATTATTAACAAATATAATTTAATATAAACTTAATCAGTAGGCTCAATTTTAGTAATAATTGGCTTGTG
Source organism: Cynegetis impunctata (assembly GCA_030704885.1). Lineage (NCBI taxonomy): Eukaryota > Metazoa > Arthropoda > Insecta > Coleoptera > Coccinellidae > Cynegetis > Cynegetis impunctata. The sequence continues at coordinate 520,352 of JARQZK010002190.1, forward strand.
GTAACTGTAGTAGGAAACATATGTTTGGTATTCTATTTTATTTAAATGTCTGTATTATGTATTATTATTGTCTTTACTTGCCTTACTCCATCAGCAATATCCGGAACTTGTGCAGAAACACTGTCAGGATTCATTATTATTATTATTTTTTATTATTTATTATGTACAAAAAACCTGTATACACTCAACAAAAATAATCTTCGCGACACCACACTGTTCAATGCGAAATAGAAAGACGTAACGAAAATAACTGGCTTGCTTTCCATGAGAGAGAGAGAGAGACAGACAGAGAAAAAGTGTCGTTACAACTTTTGGTCTTAATTTTTTCCGTCTAGCCCTCTTTCGCAACGCGCGATAAGGAACTTCGTTCCAAAAACAGAATACATCAAAAGAAAAATGCATATAGGTACCAATGTTTACGTAAGCATGGGAGGGGGGTAAGAGCTTTGCTTACTTTTGCTGAAAAGGGAGAGGAAGGGGTAGATAATTGTGATAAATCTGCTTACGTAATACTTGAACGGCCCCTCAGTATTGAATCTAAACCTTGCACCATTCTAAACTAAAATTATTTTTAACCCCAAGTGATTGTGAAAACTTAAGTACATATAATCATTTCCTGAAACAGATTATAATATATATGTTTGTGAATTATTAGGAATATTCACAGAAGTAATTTTTGTTGATGTTGAGTTTCAACCGCAATTCTATCTATATCCGAAAAAAAAGTTTTAAAACTTGGTGAACTTCTCAACACTTTGTTGATAACCTTTTACTGTACTCTTGACGGAATTTTGATGTAGTTTAATTTCAACGAATAACATTTAATTATATATTCTCAAATTAATAAAAAATCAACAAATCTATGAATAAGTATTGATTTATTGAACCTACTCAAAATATCGAATGAAAAGAATGTCCTTCCTTTTACCTAATAATAAAATGCAAATGAAGATTTTGAAGTTACTTATTCATTAAACATTAAATTCTTAAATTTACAAAATTATTTTTGTTAAACTTTAATTAGATATGGGGCCTTCTCATATTTAAAAACAAAAATTCGTGCTTGGAATATTCTCCAAAAATGCTATGAATTCTGAATTCTATATTCTCACAGTGAATAAACATAAATTAAATTTTCGATATTCTCAGTCGTTTTTAATCCCATCAAATCAGCATCAAATGGCAGTGTTGAAAAATATATAGGCTAAGAGTAATATTTGTGTATTATTTCATATTTATGTAGATATTTTAAATGTCAAGAATCATTAAAATTGCTTACTTCGCATGTTATCGAAGAGTCATTAATCTATCAAAACTGTTTGATTTAAGATAAACACTATTCAAATAAATCAACTTATGAATGAGACTTACCAGACTCAAGATGGAAATTGATGTCTATTAGTAATACCAATAATTTTGAGTATGTGTATAATAAATTATTGTAGTATAAACTGTTGACATTATGGGATGACAAATGTCATGAAGTTTGTTCATGATTCATATAAACAATATCGTTTTGAAATATTTTATTATTAGCCGACCGTACGTTATTTGTGTAATGGTATTCAGAGTTGCATAACTTCTATGTTTGAGAACTTTCAATACACATTCGTGTAATGTGTGTTGCAGCTATTTAGTTATTCAACAAATATTCAAGATAAATTATTTCAGAATATAATTCATAAATTACTACACTCTGCTCTTAATCTTTTCACACAATCACATGTCATATTATTTTCATCGCTTTCCTTTATTATTGACAAGAGTATAGTGTATTCAAAGCATAATTTTAAGCCATAATAACTGAAATAGTAAATACTGCTCCAAAAATTAGTCTCAGGAGATAGCTCACACTTAAAAATTAACTTCTTTTCATTACCAACGTTAGTTAAAATATCCGTTAATACGGCGTGTAATCAAACAACATTTAAAAAATATCCCAAATATTATTGAAATACTAATACTGTTTAGAAACAATTAAATAATGAAAGTTAAACTTGCTCGCCATTCATCTCATCACTATTGTCAAAGTAAATAGGTCATGAAATATTGTTTCATAAAAATATGTAGATAATTGAGTTTTCATTTCATTATCTTCGACTACCTTCTTTATAAATTCCAATCCGTTTTAATACTTCTATAAATTATAGAAAGACTTTTGAATATTAAAAGAAATGATTCATACGTTGTCCTAAATAAAACTAGAACATACTTCGATTTCAATTGAGAATAGTAAAGCAATACAAATACAATTATTATTTCGGCGAATTGATTGAAACAATATCTAATCGTTATCATTCAAATTGGTTTATTTATTTATATTCACATGAAACGTATCCATAATCTATTTCATTCACAGATTTCGTAACATTATCAATTTGAATTAGAGCAAACGTTGAAATTAGTGAAAAATCTAGTTCAAAGAAATATGACCTTTCGATAAATGGATGTATATGTTTACAACTAGAAAAGAAAATGAATAAGCAGCAGAGCTATTCACTTAGGTCGTATATTACGCGCGAAGTGCTTCACGTTCAGAAGTGAATAGAAAAAATTATTCGTTAACCACGCTTTAAAAGCAAACCAAAATAAAAATGTGAAAATAATTTATTTTACTGGAAAAAAAATTGCATCGCGCACTGAAGAACCACGCAAACCGTATTAGAATAAGAAAATAATTTGTTTTATTGGAAAAAAAATTGAGAAGTGCATCGGGTACTGATAGCGAAGCAGGTCGACATGCTATTCGAACGGAAATGTCATCGCGAAGTGCAGCGCGTTTGAGGAAAAGAGTTGAAACCCCCAAAGCATCGTATTTCAACATGAACCCAATCCTTTTACCAAATCTCAACTCTGTAACCCAATCTGTGGGGTAGAGTTTTAAAAAAACACGAAAAAAAAAGAAATATCTACTTAAAAATGGCTGCGGTTGAGGAAATTTACTCGAATTTGATAGTTTCGTTCTGCTGGAAGACAGACAACCTAAGATACCAAATGTTCAACCTCAGATACCAAATGTACCGTGAAAAAAATATATACGTAAACAAGTACCATTGACTATGCCCCCTTTAAATATTAATTTTATTTTAAGTATATAATTTATTATTAAAGTAAAAATACAACTGACTATTTTGTGGATATTTCAAGTGCCTACCTCTTGCCATTATTGATATCGAGCAAAAAAGGGCAAAAATATCGCGTTTTTTGTATGGGAGCCCCCTTAAATATTTATTTTATTTTGTTTTTAGTATCTGTTGTTACAGCGGCAACAGAAATACATAATTTGTGAATATTTCAACTGTCTATCTATCGCGGTTATTGCGATATAGCCTGGTGACAGACGGACGGACGGACAGACAGACAGACTTAGTAATAGAGTCCCGTTTTTACCCTTTGGATACGGATGATATGATCATCAACAAAATCAAGTAAAAAACAACAGTTGTTGAACGAAGTCAATGTTAGATCACAAATCAGAAGAAAAGTTTTTTTAAATTGAAAATCATTATATGTATAACCGTCAAAGAAAACCAGCCATTCGACTCCAACTGACGATAAATATACACAATCACTACATAACCATAAATAATATGAAAAATAAAAATCACTTCAACATACAATTCGACCTCATCAGTGTTGCTTACTCACAACAGAGTGATTCGCCAAAATTCGTTTGAACGAAGATTCAATTCGATGATGAGTGTTTTTATCTACACTTTTGTTGTAATCAAAATTAAATGCGACAAAAATAAATGCTCTTTTCGGGCACTAATAAGATCAGCGTAACGAAGGAGATTCTAAAGTGTTACTTATCCAATTAAATCAGGGGTAATCGAGTTTTTTTCAAAAATCATGAATATTTCAAGAACGCCGAACATTATCAATAAATTTAGATACCTGTGAAGGATAACCTAACTTTTCACTGAAATAAATAGTATATTACGTCAATTTAGTTACGTCTAGAGTAACCCATTTTTTTTTTGGAAGCTTAAGCTTTCCTAACCTATTCTAACCTCACTAACCTTACATCTGAATTCAAGAAAATATCGAATGAATAGGTTAGATGAATTTTATTTCAAAAATATCGTCTTTTTCAAAATGAAGTTTATCTGTTTCATGAATTCGATACTTTCTTGAACTTGGAGGTTAGGTTAGTGAGGTTAGAATAGGCTAGGTAAGTTTAATTTAAATAGGTAAGAAAGCGCAAAAATCCGAAATTTTATGAAAATCGGTTATTCTGGACTCCATAATTACCAAATAAATCTTTTAACTCCTCTTGAAAAAAGGCCAAACATATTCTTCTATAAGAATGAGTATTACAATTTATAAATAACTTCCGTTGTTAAAGATGAAAGATAACGTTTTCCATATAAATCAGGATTCTATCATCACCTCTACTCTGACGGATTTGTGTAGTATAACGTGTAGAAGAAGCGCTCCAGACTGTTTGTCTCATCAACAATCAGTTACACATTTCAACATACAATCAACATTTGAATTTACAGAACTTATATCTTAGAAATCATCATTCATGTATTTATTATGAAGAAACTACCGGTGCGTTCAAGTATCAACTTGCAGAAGCGAGTCTCTAGAAAAGGCAACTGGTCAAATCAAACAGGTGTTAGATGTTCAAATATGTTAGAAGAATTCAAATAATTTTTTATTTTTGAAAGTTGATTAATCTCAGTGTAATTTTGCTCTTTTGAATATTTTCAGAGATTTACGAATTTCTTGAAGAAATGTCAACACTAGTAGATATCGGTCACGTCCTGAATTATTATTATTAAAGAAGAACAAAGAGCCGAGACCAGAGACCTATATAGCTCTGATACATATTTTTTTTAAAAGAAATATACCTATAAAAATACAAAAAAAAACCTTAAAAAGGAAATTCTACAAAGTACCCACCAACAAATACATGAAGGTTCAAGCATACAAAAAAATAAAATGAAAACAAAACCTTTTTCTTCACAGTTGGCTCAAATATAAGTCATAATGATTTTTGGAAGAGTTCACGGCATTAACAACATCACATGGCAGAGAATTCCAGTCGCTAAATATTCGATTAGACAAAAAATGTTTGTGGCACTGAATATGGAATTGTTGATTAGATAATTCGAAGGAATGTTCTCGAAGTCTATGGTCGCTATTTGACGGGAAAATATTTGAAAGATCTATGCCAAACCTGTTGTTTAGAGCCCTAAACGTTTTCATCAAGTTACCACAAATTCTACTGTTCTTAAATGTCTGATATCCTATTTGGCATAATCGTTCCTCATTTGAAGGATGACGAATACCAGGGAACTCCTGTTGCCCATCTCTGAACTGCTTAAAGTCAGTTAGAATCACCGACATTGTCGACTTTCCAAACAGGTCCAGCAAACTCCAGAATCGGTCTTGTGTATATGCTAAAAACAGTCATTGAATAATCAAGTGATATTCTAGTGAAAGTCTTGGATAAAGGGCGTCTACAGTGAACTTCTAGCTCTGCTGCAATTCGTCGGGATATGCTCAGACCACGACAGGTTCTCAGTCACTTTGATACCTAGATCTGTTTGTTGCGTGACAGATTTTAGAGTAACTTTTGAACTACAGACAACATATTGATATCTCAAGTTGTTTTTACCTGAATGTAGCACTAGCACAGCACACTTTGTTGTCTTCATGAGTGACAGCCAGAACATCACCAAGTTGGATACTTCTTCAAGATCGCTTTGCTAGTTTAACGGCTGGTCCTGATTTATAGATTCATCTATAATCAGAAAAATCCATACCTACCTAATATTACGATTATGCAATCGATCCTGAGGCCATAAAACCCTTTTGTACTGATGGCTAAACATTTTGCAGGAATTACAATAATACTACCAACAGTTGAGAAACTTTTTCCTATTTCTTGAATATGGAAGAATTTCTAATCTTCTGCAATTTCTTGCTAAAAACTAGAAAACTTAATACTTTCCACGAGCAAAGACATTCTGTAAATTCTTTTCTTGGTAATTATTTTTTAAGTATGGTTGTTTCGTTTGGAATTTTTATGTTCTTCTACTAATTGTGTAATGCCTCTAAAACACTTATAAGATACTGAGAAACTAATCATGTAGGTAAGTCGATGTTTCTTGTTATAGGCGTTCAAAATGTTTCCAATATCCACCAAGATTTAGTCTCATTATACATCTATTACAAAAATTGAGCGACCATATTCTTTCATTCTTCTTAATAGTTCGGATCGTCAATACATTTATGGAAACTCAATTATATACCACCAGGTTATTTTCAATATAGAATAATATTCTGAACATATCACTCAGATCCAGATCTACACCGAGTACGAAGTTAAGTGACAGTTCAAACATTATTCTAAACTATTACATGGATACATAACAGAAGTATCTAGTGTTTTTGTTCAGCTCTTCAAGTTACTACATTCACAGTATTAAATGCCATTTACTACGGGAAAATTCCGCAATGACTAGGTCAGTGAGCGTTTGAACATTCAAATCAAATTGAACCATTCGAATTTAAGCCACGCTCGTTTTGAATTAATTGCGGCCTCCCCTATACACTCGCGTATTTGGAACAGTCCACGCTAGCGTCTCTCTAGTCTTTCCCTTCTCACCAATCGCCTCGTTGGAAAATGAACGCGCTAGCTTCGCGTGTTGTGAGTGTTGCCTTGCCTTGAAACGTTTCGTCGTGCCCGCTGTCCGTCACTCACGAGTTAGCTTCGTTACGAGATCGTAGTTCGTTCGTTATTTCGTGCGTTCGTAATTGTTTGTACGTTCCGCGTGAGTTTAACTGCACAAAAAGAAAATCTCTGCATTGAAAACACACCGCACTTTGAGTACATAGTGTATGCTGCTTACGTTTATTGTGCGTGACTTTGATTTATTTTTTAAATATTTTAAGAGTGCTCAGACTTTTGACAGTCAATTTACCAGTGATCACTGACAGGCTACAATAACTTTTATCAGTATCCTCGTTGAAGTGTTTAATTGGTTGCGGAGCGATATTGTGAACTGTAAACAATTAAGATGAGCGTCGGAGTTTTCTATAATAAACCACACAATGATTTGTTTCAAAGAAGTCCATACAAGAAGGATTTACAAAAGGTGAAACGACAGTTATTCGGCCCATTTGAGCATGAAGCGGAAAAACGTTTTGTCGATCAAGAATTAGAAAAACATTACACATTCCAATCGGAGCGTTGGAACTTCGATTTCAAAAATGAAAGGCCTTTGAATACAAATGGAGTATATGATTGGCGGCCAGCAACTCCTATCAGACTTTCTAAACCTATGAAACGAAGACCTTCCCACGACATCGAATTTGATAATCATGAACTATACTGCCTTCCTGAAGATATATTATCTTGTTCCAAATCTGTAACAACGATAAATGAAGAACAAACGCCACCAAAAAGCAGTGACAAAACACAGCTACTAATTACAGGTAGGTGTTTGTGACAATTTTCCTTTTAGAAAGTGAATTTCGAACCCAAACATCTAACAGTTATTTCGGTGCAACCTCCTTTCTATACATTCACAAATTACAAAGCATGTATTTTGATGCAACTATGACAAGTTAAGATAGTACCTTTAAGCTATGATAATATATATCGAAACAAATTCTAGCTTCAGGCTGAAAAAATGTATCTCAATAGTTATTTTATGGAACGTTCCAATTCAGTAACTTTTAATTTGCACATATTATGTAAAGTAAGGCCTATAAGTTACGTTTTGCTCAATTAGGTTTTCTAAGCAATCAAGCATGGATTGCTTACTCAGTTCCTAAACGTGTTGAAGAAATATTTACATATAGGTATATAGTATTTCTGGGAATCATAGATTTCAATATTGAATCATCAATTAATCCTTCAGCTTCGCACGTGCGCCAAACAGTTAACCGGTTTACATCTACGTTCCTAGCGATGTAGGTACCACCAACAATCAATCATCCTTTATATGGAATCAACATTTTTTCGAGTTGAGCAACAAAAAATTTAATTATGATGAATCCACACCTTACATTTCCATTTCTTGAGGGTTTAAAATTGTAGAATGTTTCCCATGTCATACAGGAGCTTTAAGTTTTTAGTTTGTTTTCAATATTGTGACTCAGAAAAGGACTAGTAGTATTTATCTCTTTTTTTTACGCCAAATTGTTTACTGCTCAACAGTAGCCAGTATGAGTGCTCTTTATTGTAAATTAAGTTTATAAAAGATGTTATAATGATTTTATCAATATGTAGATACAATTTTGGAATGGATTAAGGTAAAAATTTGCATGAAATTCCTAAGGGTGGTTAATTGTTTTGTTTGGAGTAAACCTCAAAGGAACGATTCTTGCTTTGAAATCCATCTTGACAACTTGAAATCTTATGATAGGTACTTGATGCTTTAATATTATAAAGTCCTTTGCAGTACTTGTCTAGGTAATAATCTTTACGAAACCCTTGAAAGAAAAACAATTCATGAACTGAATTCTAACATTTGAGTTACATATCTTTGAAATCTTGATCAATTTTGTCGTAAATTTAATCAAATATTTCAGGGTTTTCATTATAGAAAAACTTACTATATGACCATTTAATTTTCTGACAGTTTCAAGGTTCTCTTTCTATAAAAACTTACTAAGCATATGATCATTTTTAATTTTCTGACAATTATTGGTGCTATTTATCCTATTTAACGAAGAATGAAATATTCGTATTTGAATTTAATAATAATTTTCACATATAGAGGTGAATATAGGCATTCATTGAATGCATTTTTATAATAATTCTAGATTATATTAATTTGAGAATGTGAGCAGAAAATATTTAACCACATCGTTTTATAATGTAAACCTTTTTTATGGTGTAAATATGTGCTTAGGTATATAAAAACTATTTCTATATTGTTCTGGATGAAGCTTTTAGGGTTCTGTTAAAAAAGGTATACCTATATGTCTCTCAGTTGGACTCGATATTGGTTCAATGGAAATATCAAGGTAAACAAAAATTAATTTTTCCAAATTTTCGCAGCAGAGCTATTTCGTTAATTAAAACCTCAAAACTTATATGAACGGAGTCATAAATATTTTTTTGTCTTCCATCGCTTGTTTACAATTTGTTGCTATGCACTTTGCAGTCCTTGCGTGAGAACAATTAGAATTTTACGCATTATGAAAGTCACACCCAAGGTTACGCCTATTTATCGGTTAGCGTTTAGGTACCCACGTAGGTAGGTACTAGGTACCTAGTTTAACGAAGAATGCCAAGGTGATAAATGCGAACTCTTGCGAATATACCGTTATTCATTTATATTGCTTCATTCGAGACTTCATTGTTTTCTCCACAACATTATTTCGCAACATCTGGGTTTCCACAATTCTTTTCAACTTTAATACTGTCAAGAACAAACGAATACAAATATACATATACTTACTTATATATATATATATATATATATATATATATATATATATATATATATATATAACACCTCTTCTGTTTATAGTATACCCTGTAATAATTGTAATAAATCATATATAGGACAAACTTTTCAAAATTTAGAAGAAAGATCAAAAGCACACAAATATACCAGAACACAAACCACATTACTACATATTCAAAAAAATTTAAATGAAGTCGTAAATGATACTTAGAACAGATATCAAACATTTGAGTTCAATATACGCAGATTTAATTCTTTAATTTTTCTAAAAAACAACATGAATCAAAACAAAATAATTCAACAAACAAACTAACCATAACAACTCATCTTCTTAGGCAAAATCTAAACATCTAGAATTTTCAATTTTTCTAAAAAGAAAGTATAGTTTAGAATATGTGATCTCCAAAATCACAAGTAATGTCTTTTTAAAGACAACAATCAAATATTTTAAACCTATTGTGTACATTACGTGGGTGAAGGTTTCTGTGGTTCCCTTCCCATCTAATATCAACAGACCTGTCTGTTGATATTGGACTAAATAGCACGTAATTAATAACTGAAGACGGCTACAGCCGTAATGAGAAATTTTTGAAAAAAAGATAAATACATATTACCCTATTATTTGACTTTTCAAAATTAAAATAATTTGAACCTATTTCGAACATTACGTGGGTAAAGGTTTCTGTGGTTTCCCTTACCATCTAATAATAACAGATTTGTATGTTAATATTGGACTGAATAGCACGTAATAAATGAGAAAGAACGGCCACAGCCGAAAAGTTTTAGTGAAACATAGTAGTCTTTTTCTATTCAAATTTTTTCAAATCAATAAATGTCAAAGAAATTTCAAATTGTTCAAAAGTTTTGATAAAGCCACGAATGTCGTGGCGAAACGTCAACTTTTCAATAAAATCGAGTTTTTTGAGATTCAACAAGCCTGTTATTGCTAATAATTATCAAAAGATTAGAAATAGTTCACAGGCAACCGAGAGGCAACAACAATTCGAATAAATAATCATTAATTAATTTTGCCTGTGTTATATTGCTAGTTATAACACGCTATTTAAGTTATTATTAACCTCGTTATTAACTCGTTAGTATAATCATGGCCTGTTATTGTTAATAAAAGATAAATTAGTGTAGGTATATCTTCTCCAAACAGTGAAAGTACAACTTACTGCGAAAATTTTCATGCTAACACGATTGCCAATTAATATAACCAACCTCAATTTGTGTAAGTGAAATATTTAATAATATGCCGAATTTTAGAAGCCCTGATGAAGAGTAAAAAATAAACTCGAAAGCTAGGCACGACTACCAAGAGTATTGCTTATTAAACTACCAGTAAAGTCAGTCTAACATAACCCTTAAAACCATACATTATTAAATAAATAAGACTTAATTAGTCGAAAAAATATGCATATACATAATACCCATGAGGAGCATATTTCAAAATTATTTTGAAATATACAGGGTGACCCAAAAGAAAGGTACAATCAGAGTTATATTTTTTCTTATGGAACACCCTATATTTTTAGATACCATAGATCAAATGAAGGTAAGTTGACTTTAAATTTCCTATACCTAAACTGGCCGTTTCTGAGAAATTTTGTGAAATTAAAATATATAATTAGATCATAAATTAAAAACTGTTTACACCCTGTAGCATATAACGAGCTGCTAGTAACTGAATTTACAGCTTAACTGAAAGGTTAAAGTTAACTACCACATAAAAGTTTTATTTCAATATCATACCGAGTGGTGAAAAAAATTGCATCAAAGTTTGGGCACATTTTTTATTGAATAACTTCTTAAAGTTAAATGGAACATCCCGTATTTGATGGCATATTTTGATGCAGAATAAGATTCCCTTTAAAACTATATCAGGGTTCCCCTATAGTTATCTCTCATGATTTTTACGCAAAAGACGTTTCTATATTCTACTTATGAGTAATTTCTTTATTTTAATAATGGATCAAACAGCCTGTATTGTAATTAAAGAGCATTTTTTAATCTTTTTATTAAAGTACACTTAGATTCGCTAAAAGTACGAGTTCAAATTTCTGCAAATACGGTGTATCTCAAGCAAAATGCAAGCACAAGTAGAGACTTAAATTTATTGCTATTTTTTGTTATTAAGAGTTCAGCAATTATTTCAAGAAAGGGTACGTTTATGCATGGAGCATATTGGGCACCTCTTTGAGCATTATTGAAATAATAATTTTTTTACCATTTACCTTTGTTAATTCTTCAATAAAATGAGTTCAAAAATATTTTTAGCTTTTAATTATACAGGATGTTCCATTTTTAAGATAAAGAAATTACTAACAAATAGAATATAAAAACTTCTTTTGCGCAAAAATCATAAGAGATAGGTATAGGGAACCCAGATATAGTTTTGAAGGGAATCTTTCTGCGTGAAAATATTCCATTAAATACTTATGGTATGTTCCATTTTACTTTAAGAAGTTATTTAATAAAAAATGCGCCCAACTTTGATGCAATTTTTTTCATCATTCGGTACAATGTTGAAATAAAACTTTTATGTGGTCTATATTTTTTTATTTCTCAAAATTTCTCAGAAAGGGTCAGTTTTAGGTATAGGAAATATAACAGTAACTTACGTTTATTTCGTCTATAGTATCTAAAACCGTAAAAAAATGTAGGGTGTTCCATAAGAAAAAATGTAACTTTGATATGTACCTTTCTTTTGGGTCACCCTGTATATTTCAAAATAATTTCGAAATATGCTCCTCATGGACCCACATATGACTGTGCAAAATTTTTTTCCCTCCCTCTTTTCATTTCTCATAGAAACGAGGCGAATGCGGTGGGCCAGCCTATATATATATATATATATATATATATATATATATATATATATATATATATATATATATATATATATATATATATATATATATATATATATTTATATATATATATATATATATATATATATATATATATATATATATATATATATATATATATATATATATATATATATATATATATATATATATATATATATATATATATATATATATATATATACCGGGTAGCGAGAAAGTCTGGCAACAAGGTATTTTCTTTGAAACAATTAAACGTATAATTATCAAATTTTAGGGTTATGCACAGGATTGTATTTTTCATTTTTCAAAGGTTCTGTCAAACTTGAGTGACGTCAGCATTCAGTGTACCACCGCCATCTTGAATTTTTTTAAATAGCACCGTAGGTCGAGTGATATATCGTAGAAAAGCTGATTTCGTCCTCTTTTCAAAAATACAGAATACGTACCACATTACTAAAAAATAAGAGGAACAATTTTCCAAGACATACAATATGTAATTTTTTAATTCATACTTATAATACTAATTATTAATAGTTTCCTTATAACAGGAGCTCAAAATGTTGGCCACCTGTGTCTTAGCAATAACACAATCCGTATTTGAAGCTTCGAATACAATTGTTTATCATTTATCGAGAAATTGTTTGTGTCTCAAGACATGTGAGAGTTTTTGAATCCGTTATGTCTGATATAAAGTGGACTCAAGTCGGGAGATCTTGCCGGCCACTTAATTACACCTCTTCAGAAAATCCATCTCTTAGGGAAATTTGATGGTTATACGTTTAATCGTTTTAAAAATATACCTTGTTGCCAGACTTTCTCGCTACCCTGTATATATCCGTATAGGTAGGAACCTATATAACTGACGTTGGCACAGCTGTTTTTGATAATCGGTAACGACAGACTAGATGCAGACAGATGTACACAAGCGACCAACGCATCGAGAGTGCTATTAAGTATGGGGTCGTCGGGCATTGTTTACGTGGGGGTGCTACGCATATAGCACGGGGTAGAATGTAACAGGAGCGGCTGGACTGAAAAACCGTTACGTTCGTAGCCATCACCGAGCATTTAACATATTAATTTCGTTACAAATTTTTTTTCTAGCATTGGTTAGGCTTTGTCCAAACACGGGAGAACCAATTTTTTTGTTCAAACCGGTCGTTTCACATTTTTTTTTAAATTCGGTTTGAGTTGGTTTGGTTTTGTAAAACCAAACAAAAGTTGACAATTTTTCTTCGGTGGAGACCCACCATTAAAAGCTAAAACTCAATAGAAAACTGAAACGGAGACGGGATGGCCTTTTTGTTTCATTTCAGTTCGCTAAAATCACATTAACATTTATTATAGTGACAATTATATCAAATTAAAGTGAATATGTGAATATATAGTTTCAAGTATTTAAAACTAGTAGTTTAAAGTATTTAACAATAATTCCATAAGTTTTTGAACTTTGGTGAAGTGAATGCTACATAGAGAAAGGAAAAAATCTCATTTTGCAACCTTTTCCGAAGTCCGGAATATTGTTAAACTTGCAATAACATTGAATTCTGCTGTATGCTTGTGAAAAAAATTTCAAAAGTTCTGCAAACTTGGAGTAGTATTAAATATATTATTTCATATCACGTATCAATTTTGCAACATTTTTTTCATTCAATATTAACTTTTTTCTTTAATAAACTGACCTAAAAAATTCCAAAAGTTCTGCTAACTTGGTAGATACCGAACAGTTGTATAAATTTGCAACCTTTAACGTTGACCAAAACATTTTTTTAATTCGTGGTAATTTTTTCGAGCAAGATGTTCTCGAAATAATTACAAAAGTTTTGAAACTTGGTTGCAAATTTAGAAAACATCTATTCTGATGCAATTGAAAACTTGCAACCTTGGACGCGGTCCGGAACATTATGCAATTTGCAAAAATATGATTTTTGTTATATTTTTGCAAATTGTCAATGTAAAAGGTTGCAAATTTATAAACTGTTCGGTATATTTTTCCGAAGTATCTATCAAGTTTGCGGAAATTTTTTTCACAATCATACAGCAAAATTCATGTTATTGCAATTCTAACAATGTTCCGGACTTCGGAAAAGGTTGCAAAATTTCATAGTTTGTTTTCATGACACTTTCCCGACCCTAAATTTAAGTTTGAAAACTTTTGGAATTATTGTCAATTGATTATCTCAACCGACTGGCCTATTATGTCAGAATGAACTAAAACTGATCGTGTGAAAAGAAATGAACGAAAACGGATGGACTGACAGTTCGATTGAAACTTAGCTGGAAACGCGAACTGATGAAACGGTTGTGTGAAAATCTTTCGAGCTTCAAGGAATACGAGACAAATATGTTTTGCATCTGTTAATGTCGAACGCGTCTTTTCAATTTGCGAGTGACTCGGTAAACTATTACATAATTGCAGTGTCAACTTCGGAGACCGTATGACTGTGGTCTCTATTTACGCCTATTGACTAATAAAACCGATAACAAAGCGATAATAGTTGCAGCCAAGGTAAAGTGGTATAGCAGATGCAATTCCTAAGTCTGGACCAAGGTCGCATCGAGTGTTGCAAAGTATTACATTCTCCAAGTGTACAATGAGTAAAGTATACGGGAAGTCGATGTCGATGCATTTTTCGTAATCTGTAATTTGATAGATTAAATGTTACTTCTGCGGCACTTTGAATTTGCCTATTCAATTATCTATCCTTTATTTTCTTCTCTGTTTTATATTAGCAGATGAACAATTTCATCTGCGTCAGTTTCAATCCGCAATTCAGACTTCTAGGGCTCTTTGGAGGTTGTTTGGAGATTTTTGCACCGCCTAACGCTGTCCGAAGATAGAGGGTTGAAAATTATTACATTGATTAAATTGATGCTAAGAAAGTGTTTTTTGCCGTTATAAACTGTTTTCCCTAAACGCCTATTTTCAATATGCAACGCTGTGGTTGTCTCTCTGGCGGTGTTGTTTATTCGTTGTATAATCAGTTATAATATCACAAGAGCATCGAAAATAATCGATTATACTTCCGAGTCACGAGACGTATTTTGCGAAACATCACGAGAGCGCAGCTCGAGTGATGTTTTAAGAAAATACATCGAGTGACGAGGTCAGTATAACGATTATTTTCGATTGCTTGAGTGGCATTCGTTACGATTATATAACGAATAAAAAATATTAATTTTTTTTGGCAAACGTCAAAACATCATCAATATGAAAACTTTCACATTTTGACACGAGGAGAAACACCAATACGATTATATCACTTCGTCAAGGGTATATCTACTTATCACTATGCAGTAGTTATGCAAAATTCACGGATTCTAACGGCTTATTCATACATGAGTTATATAATCGTAACGAATACCACTGGAGCAATCGAAAATAATCGTTATACTGACCTCGTCACTCGATGTATTTTCTTAGAACATCACTTGAGCTGCGCTCTCGTGATGTTTCGCAAAATACGTCTCGTGACTCGGAAGTATAATCGATTATTTTCGATGCTCTTGTGATATTATAACTGATTATTGACTGAATATTTTATTCCTATGACTTAATATAGGTAAATTGACGATCCAACAAATCGATCAAGTTTATTCCAAGACGCGGAACAAATAAACCGGATCGCGCATCATCACGCAGCAGTATGTTGACGAACACGTGAAAAAAAGTAATAAACCAGAAAATCAAGGAAGCGTGTAGTAAGTAAGCGAGCAACGACAATCGCAAAAACGAGCCTGTCGATCGTATTCGCCGTTCCTTTTTGCTAGTGAAGAAAATATCGTGTACCGTCAGTACTGTTTATTCTATATAGGAATCACTGTGCCGACAACCTTAGGAGCGCTAACATAAATTTTAAGAAGGCCGTAAAATAACAAAGCCTACTGTGAGACGTTCATATTTATCTTCACCTCCTCCGCGAATGCACTAAAGCGATCAACCGTGAAAAAATAAACCAACATTCGGAGTAGGAGGTAAGCGTTGAAGCGAGACAGGAGAGGCCTGAGCGTCGCAGGGTTGCCAGATGAGTGTTGAAAAAATCGAAATAAAACGTTTTATATTTTCAATCAGTTTATTTATAATTAAGTAATATAAGTTATTCTTGAGTATCGTAGTATTCAGCACTGAGGGGACATCCATAAATTACGTCACACGAATTTAATATTTTTTTTCAAGCCTCCTACGTCACTATTGAACACATTCGTGTGACCCCCCCCCCCCCCTCTGGTGTGATGTCACATATTTATACAATCTTCGTAAGAATGGAAATTTAGAAGCTTATGACTCGTCCCCTCTCTCTCCCTCAACTTGTGACTCAATTTATGGATGGGTGTCTAATTAAAACAAATAAAGGTTGACTTACAATCATAGTAGAAGCGGTTATTTTTTTTCACTAGTACATATATTTCATAAAATGAAGAATATACCTTACTTATGCATATAGAGATAAATTATTTAAGTGGAAATTCTATTTTATTTGATATTCTATATTTTTTCATTTTGAAAAACAAAAATAAAATAATTTTTGAAAACAAAAACATTTTCGGTAACGACAAATCCCTCGATCAAATAATAAAATCAGAATTAAAACTCTGTGAAATAGAAATAAATTATTATGACTTTCTATTGATTTCAGACGGTTTCATTTGTTACTGAATTTTCATTAAATTAAATAATTTATTCACGATTTTCGAAATTAGCTGACGCTCTATGGTCCGGTATGGAACTGGCAACCCTGGAGCGTTGCATGGGCAATCCTCGGCCATCACCATCATGTCAAATTCTATATACACACATGCATGCAAGAAATTGTTTACCTACCAAGTGCTTATGCGGCTTCTGTGCTACGTGTGGGCGTGGAGTCGATTTGGCATTCCAGATTCGTACTGGAATAGAGGGAGCGTTGTTTGTATTGTCGTCCGACCAAAACCGGTAAATTATAAAGTATTTCGCGAAAGGGATTTTGGTATAATATTCTTCTTAAACTCTTTCGGATATTGATGAAATTTGGGAAGGTTATAGACTGATCTAAATTAGTCTTTTTTTCCCCGAAAATGTTTTTGATATCTGATGTATTTTCCTGTTGCATTTTGACATCTCCAGCGGTGTCGCAGACCAAATGATGCCGAAATTTGGTATCTGGGGTGTTCCTTGATGCAGAATAAAAATGACAAAATTTGGATGAATTCAATCGAAATTTTGGTATCTTCAAACTGTGGTAAGGAATCGGCGAGGAGGTGCAAGAGCATAAGAGTTTTTCTTATACCCATAACTTATCGGCAAAATATGTGGAAATTGAGTTAGAGGGTTGAAAATTTGTAGATATGTGGACCGGGTTGATGCTAAGGAAAAGTTGTATAATCTTTTTTCCTAACCGCCGCAATTTTTTTGGAGGTTTTGAGGTTCTGGGCAAGTGCACTGCTCATTCAGATTAAATTAGATGGCCGAAACCTCTTACGTGGATTGGGTGGATGTTAGGGAACTGGAGTATAGTGGTTTCAACTATTTTTTTCGATCGGTGCTTTTTTATTATAAATATTTCATGTTTATTCGTAGTTTCTGAGGTTTTGCGAATGTCCACAGCTTCTTCTGATTGAATTAGAGCATTGAAATTGAAATTTGACCCGTGGATTGATCACTTCGTCATATTCACATGCATTACTTTCACCGTTGAAATTGCAAGCTTCTTTGGGTATTTTCGAGCATTGTGAATCTCTACTGCCAATCCAAATTGAGTTAGTTATTGGGCTGAAAATTTTAATATGAATTCGGTTGATATTAGGGAGGTTCTGTTTGGGGATTTCAAATGTTTTCTCTCGCAATATATATGTAGTACTTTTCACTAAATTACGTCGAATTTTGTCAAGATCCAACCCAGAGTCTTAAAACTTGGCTATATAGGTTCCTTATATATTATCCTACAATCCCGTTTTGCCCAACGACAGTACCGCCATGTTGTTCAAACGAATCGTAAAATATTGGTGATTTTCGTCCAACTACTCCCACATTTTATAAAACGATAACTAATTACTGATTCATACGAACAACTTGAATTTTTCCTGTCAACTTCTGTCTTATCCATCTTAATGAACGCAATTATAGTTAATTCTAGATTTTAATTAGTAAAGAATTCTTTGTCCTACTCGAAAAACTTCTGTCATAATAACAATAATTACTGGTGTCTTCGAACTCGTACGTTGACCGCCACAATTGCCACAGTAACCGTACCCTACCTAGCGGTAGCTATACGAAATACTCGGAAAACATTAACGATAAACAAATAAATGACACAAATTGCCGTAGTTCGCTTCCACAAACGCCGGTTAGTAAAAAGATAAGGCGGCAACGCCCGCGTTATCTGATAAAAACAAAACAATAGCTTCTATTTAGTTTCGAATATAAAAAGGATTCGTATCATCGCGTAGATATCCGCAGTACTAGAAATTCGAAGAAAAAAATGTTATCTTTCATAAAAATCGGGTTCAGGCGTTATATAAATTTCAAGGAATAAAAAGAATTTTATAGAGGATTTAGTTATTCATTTAATATAGGTTTACAAAAAAAAAAGGAAACACACGTGTTTCATTCCTCCCTGAAGTATGTGTCAGGGAGGCGGGCAGCTTGAGTTTGGGATTAACTCCTTCAGCCAGATCAGAGGATACACTTGTATGTACAAGTGCATTAAGGAAAGGTGAGACGGGATATTTATGGAACATAGGAAGTGTGGGTAGGGCTCAGAGGATTAATACTGGCCCAGCATTCGCCTTATAAGTTTGCAGGCAGTGACTTACATTGCCATGAGGAAACCTCTGAGAAAAACTCATGGCAGACCAGTCGGTCCCGGGGTTTGAACCCGAGACCTTCCAAATGCTAGCCAGCGTACCTAACATACTCGACTAACTAGCTTGGTTAGGTTTACAATGTACCGCGACCTTAATGTCTGTTGTGCCCCCTCCAGAGCCCTCACTACTGCGCCATCTACAGCTCGCCTTCTAGTTCCAGAGTACTTATGTATTCCAATAACAGGAAAGGCTTCAAGGAGGTTGCGTCCTCACTCATATAAGTTTCTTGTCCAAAGCATTCTTTCTTCTGGCTTGAAATGGTGATGCATTATGTAACCAGGTGAACAAGGGTTTCCTCCTCCTCCCCACAAAATCTACACTCGTCAGTTTCTGAGAAACCTATTCTCATCAGATGCTTCCTGAGGCGACAGTGTCCTGTAATGAAGCCAGTGAGGAGGTGTAATGTGTTCTTACTGAGATCCAGATATCCTTTGGATCTTGCAGTTACAAAGTTGCGAAGGAACTTTTTGGAGTGATCCATCACTGTAGTATTCCGCCAAAGTGCTTCTCTTTCGAGTTCTTTCTTTTAAACATACAAATTGGGAATCATTTATAAATAATACGTGATTATTTCAGAAGTCAGTATTTGTAATTTGATTATATTATAACTGACTTTACAATTTTTCCTGTGTCTGCTTAATTCAGTTCGATTTTCTTCCACCGATGTATGAAAATGTTCAGTCGACTACCTTATTATGTGAATTCATTATGACATTACTGTTCACTTTGAAATCAAATAATTTTATTTTGCAATAGGTTTCGTTTCACGATTACCCATTATCGTAAATTGAGCGTATTGGGTTCGAGGTCTTATCTCGAGATACATCAGATATCCTTTGTCTCGTTGCATATTATCAAGTCGTGCTATGATAAAAAATCGAGTGATGAGTTCATCAATTTTAAAATATCTCCAAAGACTTCAGCCGAGTTTGGCACGAGTATTAACTAGGTATTGAAGCTTGAATTTCACTGTGAACAACTACGCGGTGATATACCTCCATGAAAGGCAAATCCTTTTTGTGGGCGATGGTGCAAGCTCTGGCCTGCAGGCTATTGACGCCGGTGTTCCCCAAGGGCCCCTCTTGTCACCGACGATTTTTTAAAAACATTAATTTGACTATAAACAAATTTGTTAGCTTCGACGACGACAGTATTCTAATGGCATCCACTAACAACAAACGGTCTATCAGTGTATCTACATTTATCAATCAACGTGTTGCGCAAGCTCAGTCCAATTATTTCGAACGGAGGTATTGATGGGAAATGCTGTTTGAGAAACTCAATAAGGTCCAAAGTACCAACGCTATTTTTAAATTGGGAAAAAATTGATAATCGTAATGTGATACAATACGTTCATTCGAAAGGACCTCCTCCTACCAATATCAATGCAGATCTATATCCAACTATGAATAAATCCGTTCGTTCGTAAACAACAATTGATAACTGGTTGGAGGAATTAAAACGAGACGGTAAGAGCTGTCTCATGACATGAAAATTTCAAGAAAAATCTCCTGTTCTCACTATTTCTAAGATATCGGAGTTATCGCCGTAAAAAGTGTATCGGCCCAAACGGAGATTATCTGAACTTTTAGACGAATAATTTCAGATTCTTCAATTTCTCTGTTTCCTCCGCTGGGTCGGGTACTATTTGGACTACCCTCGTATGTCTGACTTGTCCAATGACGAAACCGAAACAGATTTGGACTACCCTCGTATGTCCGAATTGTCCAATGACGAAACCGAAACAGATTTGGACTCGTATGTCTGAATTGTCCAATGAGGATACCGAGAAACAGATTTGGACTACCCTCTTATGTCTGACTTGTCCAATGACGAAACCGAAACATATTTGGACTAGTCTCGTATGTCTGACTTGTCCAATGACGAAAAAGAAAAAGATTTGGACTACCCTCGTATGTCATACTTGTCCAATGACCAAAACCAAAAAATTATGAAATCCCTGCAACTACGCATTCCTATCCCGATTTCACTTGATTCCGCGAAATAATCAATCCAATTTCCGAGAAACATTTTGACCGAGTACGCAGAGCTAATTACGATACCGGCAATTATCCGAGCTGTTACGTTTTCTCTGGTCCATTCTCGGAACTCCAACCTCAAACTAGTCGAGAGAGCGTCGTAAACACGGGCTCTCGAAGGAGGCACATTACGCGTAGTTGATGTGTTTTAGTTTCACAAGGACATCCGCGAGGATGACGTAAGCGATTCTCGGTTTGTTGTGCCTTTTTCAGCCCGTTCACGGCGCGCGCTGTAGATTATTATACTAGAAAATACGGCAGTAGTTACGAGTTGAATAACGCATTAGATATTCAGAAAATATTCTTAACGGGTTTCGTCCTACGTAATCTTCATCAGGTAAAAAACTGTTGTTACGAGAAATTCCATACGAGCAACGAAATATTTTACATGAACAAGCATCCCACGATGTTATTTATTCATTAAAAATCGGAAACGAATACAATGAAGTGGAAAGTATACTGCGGCAACGAAAATTAGGTAGCGTCAAGTCGTAACAAATTAGTGAGGAGTGAATGATGTGTACCTACTTCGTTAAAATTGATAGAAATTCCGTTCAATTTGTTTTGTTGCTTTCCATATGTTTTCATGTAGTACCATAATTTTAATGTGTCCAATTTATTGATCTAGATTGAATGAAAATTCCGCACTACTTATAAGTTATAATTTTACAAGTATTTTTTATTTGCTAAACTGCGTTTATTGATTTAGAAGTTTTAAAAGGTTTAAGCGATAATTATATATATATATATATATATATATATATATATATATATATATATATATATATATATATATATATATATATATATTAATCAGTGGCGTAGATAGCTTTTTGCGATGGGGGGGATATGACTTGGTGCAAAAGTTTTTCTTCTAAAGCTCTATTTTTGTTGATAGAAATAATCTCTCATATAGGTAGTACAAAATAAGCAGAAAAGTTAAATTAAATTGCAAAAAATTCAAATTATTAGAATTGGAAAAAATTAATTAAAAATCAGTGAAAAATTAATTATATTTAATTAGATATATACATCATTGAAAATATTCTTGGGAAAATTAGAGCAGAAACTCTAGTTTCTGGTGTTTTTTGACAATCCATTTATGACTTCGTCAGCAGTGATTCCAATGTCACGATTAATTGCCAGAGTAGCCAAACCTTTCAATAACAAAAAATTGGACAAACATGAGTTATTAATTTGCAATTAATTTCAAATTTTTTGGTACTTGAACATGACAATTGTGAGCGTTATAACTGTTCACTATAGATCTGAGAATGTTTTTCATTCTTGCTATTATTATAAAGCTTCAGAGTAAATCCCCGTTGAAAAAATGAAAAAATTTCAATTTTTTAGTTTGCAACTAGTAAAAAACTTAAAAATTTAATTTTTAATTTTTTTAAAGGGGATCTATTCTGCAGTCTAGCTTCAAGGAGGGAAAACAATATCAGATGTATAGTTTAACAGTTATCACACTTGCAATGTTCTTGTTCAAGCAGCAAAAAAACTATTGCATAAATAATTGAAAAATCGCGATAAAAATGTTTTTTCGCTGGATTCTTGTTCATTTATCTATCCAGTAAAGCCTGAAATGTTTCATTCCTTAATTTAATATTTAATATAGTTAATTAATATTTATTGTTAAAGTGTTAATGGGCGTTACTTTCGCAAGCCTTATTACCCGTTTTCGGAGGTATATTTACCCATCTGAGAAAATTATAAATATTAATCCTACAGTTCCGGGAGACTTTCTTTTAGAAAATATCCTCCTCTTTTTGTATCTTTATTTAGATATCAAAATATCAATTAGTTTTTGAGATGATTTTTTTTCAGTAAATTGATTATAACTTTTACAATTTTCGCAAACGGAACTTTCTTCAAAAAATATCTACATGCTCTTCCAAATCGAATGACACCTTGTTCATATTCTTCCGAGACTTATGAAAGAAGTTGAACAAAAAAAGCACTTGTTGACTAGACTATATTCTCATGATTAGTAAATCTTTCTCCAAGATCCATGATGTATAAGTCCAGAAATGGATTGAAAGCCATCACAAGAAAATTTTTACTAATTTGACAATTTTTATTAACTTCAAAATATTATGGAGTAATTAATAAATTGACAATTAAAGCCAAGAGCTGGTCATATTTTGATACCTACTCTATTTCAAAAAATTTTCGAAATATTAAATATTGTTTTAAAATCTTCTATGAGCTCCTCGAATGTGAACAGGAATTTAATCGGTCACTAGGACCAAAAAACGTATGTGGAATGGAAAATTTTATTCACGATGGAAGAAGTCAACCAAAACCTCCTTCCACTTCTTCTCTTTCTAAATTTTATACATCCTATACTATTAAACGAAACTGCTCATGCTTTAGATATAATACTATACTATGAAACAATTCAGAAAGCGAAGTACGAGGAGATTTTGGTTGACTTCTTCCTTTCGAAATAAAAATTTTCTATTAGAGCCATTTGAACATTTTTAAACACGTTTTTTGCTCATAGTGGCCGATTAAAATACTGAATACTAGTTTTTTTACCCAAAATTAGAAAAACGATTCAATTTCTTGATTTATTATTATGTTGAAATTATTAGTAGATATTTGTGCTCAATCTGTCCATAATTATAGCGAGCGACCATTTCGTGGCTCCTGATTGGTTGGCCTGTTCGAAGCACGGAAATTATACAATACTCGATTGCACAGTTGTCACGAAAACATATCTAGATGATTTTTATATAATTGCACATACATAATTTCAAAAGAGGTGCTAGTGCTTAGTAAATTTCATGTATAATTAAATACGTAGATACGAAGACTTCTATTCAATTCCATTATAATTTTCGAAGGCTCATGGGGGGGATTGATCCCCTTGATCCCCCCCCCTATCTACGCCACATATATATATATATATATATATATATATATATATATATAAATTTATTGAGGTTTAGGGGTATTTTTCTTGAACATTGGCTTGTATCTATGTACAGTGTTTGTTTCCTGGGAGTTTGGTTCCATAAAATTTGTTACAATTAACAAACAGCGGTCTTCTATTTCATATAATTTCGGCGTGGGCTGGGGGGTGCTCGTCTTCATCAGAATGAGTTACGTAAAACACTTAAAACGCATTAATTTTGGCTACATTTATATTCGTAGGATTTTTTTTCAAACATGAATTCGGTTTTCTTTTTGTTTCATTTTGCTTCTCGCTTTCTCGATGACGTTGTTGAAGTTCAATTTATTAATTGATGAAAAGCTTCAAGAATATGAATTACTGGAAAATTGTCAAATTCATCACTATAGGTTCTCTCTCGCCACGTCAAAAATCGTTGAAACCAACGAAGGGACCTACCTCAACATCCACTAAATCCACGTAACAAAATTTAACCCGTCTATTGTGAAAAAAATTCGGGAAGTGCATCGCGTACTGATGGCGTAACAGATCGATATGCAATTCAAACTGAAGAGACACCACGAAATGAAGCGTGGTTGAACAAAAGGATTGTATTCAAACATAAACTCAAGGTACATACCAAACTTCAACCCTTTAATAGTAAGTATGTATTTTCGGTGAAAATACGACTAAAAAGTAACTAATTTGTTATCGCGCGTTTCTTTCAAGGATGGTAGCGTGGAATGAGCTGCAAACTTTATGATTTAAAAAAGTTATATCTAATCCCAGATTAAAATTAAAGTTCCCGAAGACCAGCACACATTTTCTAATTAGGTCACAGAACCGCGTGGGAACGAATCTACGATTAGAATAGAACGGGCGCGCCTGCGCGGTCCTCTACCCTTCACTCACCGTTGGCGTCCATCCGAATGATTTCTACGTACGTGCGTAACTGGTCAGCCCACGGAGTGATTTCGTCCGTCTGACGTACGTAAGGCCAGCGGAGGACCGGTTCTCTCACGAACGAGCGACGACTACAAAACGAACAAAAATAAAAAAACGAATCACGACGACTGTAAGATGGTAATAATAAATTGGAGAACTGGCTGCTGGGTCACTAACGAAGTTCGCCCGTACGACTTGGACCGCGTGGCTTGGTGACCAACGTTAAGAAAGTGGGTGTAGTGGATTCCTTTTATGGCAGGCGCGAGTTACGGGCTGTTTTTTCCGTCTTCTTTTTTTTCTGGACGAGCTCGTAATGGATCGCTATTTCTCTAGTAATTTCCCGTTCGATAGAAACGTCCAAATGGATAACGGGGATATCGAGTACCAACGTTTGGTATTTGTTATCATTAATTTATTAGATAACGAGGAGATGATTTCGAAAAATCGTTTTATTCGGAAATTTCCTGGGTTGAATGAAAATGAGGGAAGGGAGTAAACGTTTCTTCGAAATTTGAGGATAATTTGTATGATTTAGAACGAACAATGTTCACATTTTCTCGAAAATATTACATACCATAATGTTGACAGTTAGAATTCCTACATTGATTGTTATATGAGTTTTCAGTTCACCATGGTTATACATAGGCTTGTCATATTCTTGGTGCTAAAGTAATAGTGTACACCTCTCCACTAGATATCGCTCATCCTTCTCATAGCCCTTTTGATATGATTAAACTACTTACAGCCATTGCTCATTACTTTTTGCCTCTTGCCTACAGCTAGAGTACAACCCTCCCGGATTGCCCGGGGGACTCCGGTAATAATGGTTATCCTCCCGAGTTGCAATGATTTCTCCGGTTTTTCTAAAATTATACGTAACCTTAGCTCTAACAAAACTTCGATCTTTAATGATTATGATTTTGCGGTGAAAAACCGTCAAGTATTAGATGCTGCTCGAAAGCAAAGTAAATATAAATTTAATAGTTATTTATGTACCAAGTGCGTTATATAGATCCTTATGCCCTGAGGGAAACATTCGGCCCGAGGGCCTCTGGCCCGAGGGATGAATGTTGCCCGATGGGCATAAGGATCTAGTAACGCACGCGGTGCATACAAGATTTTATTTTTCACGAAAAAATTATTATACTATCATGAAAAAACGATTTAAAAATCGTTTCATTGCTCCGTTCCATTTTCCTTCTCATAGTAGGCATGTCATTTGTTGATATTTCGACGTTTGTGATTATTTTTGTCATCAAATTTAGTGAATGTCATTCCTGCTTTCTTTGTGTAGTCTTATAGAAATAATGGAAATGAAAACGAATTTACCCAAGAATATCATAGAAAATGCAGCCAAAGCTGCGAATAATTCATTGCCGGAGAAATTCAGAGTCGTATACGACAAGGATTATGAAGTATTTAAGCAATGAAATTTGCTTCATTTCTCCTAGTACAATAAGCGGGCGTTTTTAATCCATTATGCCCGCAAATGCGGGCATAATGGCCTAGGGCATAATGAGTGTGTTTATAGCAACCGTATCCAAGGTGAAATAAACGTATAATATACAAGTGAAAAATAAAATTGATTTACGTTTTCTTACACCCCCTCCTCCCTAGCCGGCTACTTAAAATTTTCCGGGGTTGGTCCTTTCGAGAGTTGGCAACCCTACCTACAGCCGTTTTCCGAGACATCGATAAAACCGAGCAAGACACCGGGACATGAGCTAAATACCGGGACTGTCTCGGTCAAACCGGGACGTATGGCAAGCCTAGTTATACATGACAATCGTCAACTAATATTTTCACCTTGAGATGAGAATTGTTTTATTTATATAATAAATTGGAAAAGTTAATTTGTATAAGCATTCTTTAAGATTGCATGTTCGATATATATATCTCGATATATATATATATATATATATATATATATATATATATATATATATATATATATATATATATATACATTGTTGCATTCGCCATTTTGCAGTTGATTGGAAAGCGCCCTCTATCGATCTGAAGTCAAATAGATTGCATAAGAGCCTTTTTCATTAAAAAACACTTGGATGTGCAAATTTTGGCAATGATCCATTTTCATGAATATATATAAACAGGGCTGCCCAAAAGTTCATAAAATTTTTACTTCCTGGTAGGTTGATCAGGAGGGAAGTTCTTTCTAGACATGCCTGCAGTGCTAAAACATAAACATTCATATTGATGTAATAGAGGTCATCTCTGGTTGCTAGTTTCAATCACATGACGACTCCATTGTATTTTTGTTCGTTGCAGTCTTGTTGAAAAGTTTTGGTTATTATGCGTCTCATTTCCAAATTGTCTGACGGAAAACAAAACGTTTCCCAACCTTTCAGGATTCGCGGTCCAATTTTCAACAATAATTTTCATCGTGTCCGCCCTCCCTCATACAATAAAATGAATACAATAATAATGTATTTTGAGTTTTTCGGCTCTATACCTACCTACACTACGGCCAAAGGAAGTCGCTAACAAGTATCTATTAAATTTGTTTTTAATTCAGTAAGTTTGAGAAGGTTTTGATTAGTAAGTTGTTTTAATTTAATAGGTTTTATATTAAATATTATTTCGAAATGTATTTTGTTTCGTATGCTGTTATTTCAGTAAGTTAGTCATTTTCTTTAAATAATATTTTCTTTCGATATGCTCATGTCCCCCCTTTAGTGTGCTCACGCTTTCCTAATGGACATGCCCCACAGGTTGAGAGTCGCGGGCGTACATAGTTGAATGTTGAATAAATACTATTTATTTCAGTAATCTACCAATATTCCAAATGTTTCTTTCATAAGTATTCAAACCATCGTTATTGACCACGAGAAATGCAGAAGGAAGCGTAAAACTAGAACCAAATTTGAAATTCAGATTACCCAAACAACAACAATTAATTTCAAATTAGCCGTTACGCGAGTACAACCATCATTAATTCTCATATTCATGAATCGACGAAGAATTAGACGCTTCCTCGGAAAAACCAGTTCGTGGTCTAACGATAATTACGAAATTCGACGCAATGATATCGTCCAAAACTAATCCCGAAACCTCCGAAAAGATTCCTGCGCGAAGCGTAGAACGATATCTCTTTGTTTACTAGTTAGGCCAGGCCAATAGAGGTCGTTGGCACCGAGATCGCTGCGGACCGCGAGTTCACCGTTCTTGAGACGAAGAGGAAGTCGGTATTATATATCTACGATGTACGTAGAATCACATCCACATAGATAATAATAGGCCCGGCTTAATAAACGAGAGGAAAACCGAAACGTCGTCCCGTGTCGGCGGCGTCTCATAGAAGCACAAAGAAGCCGCATCGTGTGAAACGGGGACAACGCACTCGATGACAATGTTATTAATGTTACGATAGAACGCTTCCGAACTAGGGAAAACTTTTTGTGCGTAACGTGCAGGAACATCGTACACGGTTCTCGCGTTTCGAACGGTTCCATTGAAGATTAAAGATTCGAAAGAGAGATATCTATTGATTATTGGTGCCAGTGTTGCCGTTTTGGCATTTTTAATGCTAAATCTAGCATTTTTTTTGTCTCAGTTAGCATGTAAAATTTGAGTTTAGCATATTGCATATTTTTAGCATTTTTTGGCCTCCCTCTACCTATAATAGAAAACTTTCAATCTGCTATGGATATTAGCACTCGAATGACTTGAAACTTGAGATAAATGCATATCAAGATATAGTCTATTTGCATTTCTGAAACCTAACATAATTATCTAATAGGGGAATTCATCAATATTCGAAAAAACGATTATTTTTGTTTACGTTTCACGATTACGGGAATCGCTGTCAGCACCCGAAGCGAGTTGGCGACGATTAAGACGATTTTCATTTTACGTTTATGCGTAAATAGTTGATATTTTGTGATAGTAACGTTTAAGTGAGCACACTTGCACTTTTTGTTGTGAACATACCGCAATTTCAAGGGTCTATTAACTATTATAATTGTGCAAGACATTTTCTGACAGTAGAAGTACGGACAACATGAAGTTGCATAGAACAAAATGTACCTTCATTATATATTTTTGTAGCTTCATTATATATACTGTAGCTTTAGCTACAAATATTGGAAACCGTGTATCCGTTTTTGGCGGTAAACATCAGAAGAATACGCTTGTCGTAGATATTTTTTCGCTCTGTGGATATACTTTCAGTTGGGAACATTTGTTCGAAACAGAAGCATCTCTCTTAAAGTCACGTGGACGTGCGAATTAGCTTGCATAATATCATCGTCGGTCGGAGACACTGACGATGGTGGTCGCTTGTTGTCAACTAAAATTTTTCTCGAATTGTTTTCAACTCGATGTAGACACCGAAACTAAAGTTGGCTACTTTCTGGAGAATTTCAAACAGTTTGAAACACAAAAGTTGCCAGCAATTCCGGTGGACCGGTGGATACCTACCCTAACACTTTACAAATAATATCGTTGTATACGTCAAACGAAGGCGTTCTACGAAAATAGAATCAGTTCGTTCAATTTCTTTGTACTCGTAATGCCAGGGAAGTGTCCATTGGACGTTTGAAATACTTTGTATTGATATATTTTACCGTATAAAATTTTATGTGGAAATTGCGTGCGAATTTTTGCAGCATTTCGCATCGCAACAGCGTCTCCAAATTTAGTTAAGAAGGCTTCAAAAATTTGTTCTCGAATTGGGTCAAGGTTTGTGAGGGTAGAATGTCTTTTGACAGCGTTGCAATTTTATGTAGAAATTTCCTGCGTTTTTGCAGGTTTTCAAGCGTTGTGCATCTCTTTAGTCCTTCAGAATTGGCTTGGGTCAGCGTTTTACAATCAAAATGGCAACCCAATTTCCCATCATAATTTGTATCGCCCCAACTAATATTGGAAACGAAGGTCTTTTGTTTGGTTTGTGTGTGCAGGTCAGTTTATCAATTAATAGATTCGCTTAGATGTGTGCTACGACCAAAAAAAAAAGTTCTTGTGTTCTTCAAGTGGGCAGTTTTAAAATTTTTTTATCAATAGTTTTTCTTAGATATGCTTTTCATTTTGTGTGTGTAATTTCCCTTCTCTCATTTTATCAATTTTTTTCTAATAATATTTTTTCTCTGAAATAAGCTCGAGCCTTCCCTAGGGGGGCGCGTCCCACAGGTTGACAGACGCTGACTAAGAAAATTAAGATTTTGTATTTAAAAAAAAAACAAAAATGACATGCAAATACGACCTAATTGACGAGGTCATTCTCATTAACTATGTGATTTTTGATTTCAATTTTTTTCAAAGATGCGAAAATCGACTTCAATTATGTAAATGCTAATACTAGATATTCTAAATGAAAAAATTACGGACACCCCACTGCGTAACAGTTGGAACGAAAAAAAACCCTCAACACGTGAATGGTAGCAGCGCATTAACTATCTATAGAACTAGCAAAATTAAATTAATTCACATGATAATGTGTTTATTTATTTGTATAATGTACTCATTAAATGCTTTCGTTTGATACACTATATTTGCAAATACAAAAAAAAATTATGAAAAAAATTGTCTGTGGTGCAAAAACCCTAAAAACCCCTATACCTTTTTCACTAATCGCGCATATCTGATGAAATCGTATGTATTTTATTGATTCCCGTTGGAATTTTCAAAATCGGACAAAGGTGTATTTTTTGTGGTGATTATTGAAACCCCTCAGAGCTTCGCCTCGGGGTAAACATCGAACATCTCACATCAGGGAACAATAAGAAGCGATCAAGGCATATCGATATCGCCATCGACAATGTAGGCTTGTTCGCTTCTCGAATCTCCGCGATCGATATACGGCCTTTAAGGCAACGCGAACTGTTGTTGACATGTTCAAGGGAGTAGGGACACAGAGGTGATCGTACCGGCCAAGGTGAACGACTTTGAAAGGTCGACTACACGCACTTTTCTATATTATTTTATAGCCTTCCACGCTCTCGGTATTATGACCCATTAAATGTAGATGCTGTATACAAAATTACTAGAACGAATCTATTGGTTGGTTGAAAATGGTTTACGTACTATATAGGCGAGTGAATTTCGAAGAAACGCCGGAGGAAGTCGTATCCAACGCTTTAACTTGGATTTTCCGGAACTTGACAAATTATAAATTTTCAAGATTAAAAATTTAGTGTTATATTCTCCAAATTTGTTCATGTTTCACTTTTCATCTGCTTTATCACAGAGTTATGTTGTGGAAAATGTAATGGCTCTCAAAGTCTCTCAACTCACATATATAATCAGTGCCTTCCTAAAAAAAACCGTAAACTGAACTATAAATATTGAAATAGTTGTAGAAAATTTTTTTTTCTCCGATTGGCTTAAAATGCTCATTTTTCTGACAAATATTAATCATCATATGATTACGATGTCATATCATGGTTACAGTATTTTGCGAATTACAATTTTTTAAATTTTGATAACTTCAAAGTTGTCCTTTTTCTGCTCTTGCCAAACTACCTGTACTTGTCCTTACATTCTCCTAATTTCTTCTTGTTTCATTTTTCATCTGCTTTATCACTGAGTTATGTTGTCGAAAAAGCTAATGGCGATCAAAGAATCTCAACACAGGTATAATAATCAGTGCCTTCCTAAAAAAAACCGTAAACTAAGCTATAAATATTGAAAACGTTGTAGAAAATGTTTTTTTCTCCGATTGGCTTTAAATCGCTCATTTTTACATGTATTTCACAGTATTGTGCGAATTATAGTTTTTTTAATTTCAATAACTTCAAAGTTGTCCTTCTACTTTTGCCAAACAACCTGTACTTGTCCTCACATTGAACCGATATCACACCTTAATTACAGCTTCTAATAACTCCTTGTCTGTTTCTAATCAAATTTTTCCATTCTGTTCTTCTATAATTATAGTCCACACATTTTCCATTGGATTGAAATCCAGTGAATTTTCCAGAGGGACCATTGAATATTCGACGATTTTCTTCTAAGCGCGCCTTGAAGCTTAGTTTTGCTGAAGGATTAGATCCTTCACTGCATTTTTCAAGGATGGTCAAATAATGCATTTATGAAATATTTTTGTATTCATTCAATACTGGAGCAAATTCAACTCAAAAACTATATTTATTATGCAAGGATTGAGAAGCTGTTCTAGAAGTATTTGGTCTATTCTATGGCACAAAAAGTATAGACTGTTCAATGAAAGCTAAAGTAGGAAAAATTCATTATTAAATTAAAATAAAAATCGCACGTACAGTACTACGAAAGCTATAAATTCCAAGCAAACTCTTTTTGATGAGAAAAGCGCTCTTGTTCAAATTCGTACAATATTTTAGGTAACTGCCTAGGCGGAAAAAGGATTGGTCTCCATAAAAACTAAGTATTTCACAAACTCATTTATACATAAAACACAACACCTTTTCAACTTCCTATAAGATTTTGTAATATCGGTATACATTGATATATATATTCTTTCAAAAGTTTGTCAATTGTTGATTATCACGGTTGTCATCGACATATACATTTCCATAGAAACCAACTCTGGTTACTATGGAAGTTGATAGTTGATGTCCACGCCCGACTATAAACTACCAGCGTCAGCAGTCAATTCTACTATGACTTAATATTGGTATGCAATGATATTCTTTCAAGAATCTGTTCACTGTTGATTATAACGGTTGTCATCGACATAAACATTTCCAACCAACTTTGGTTACTATGGAGGTTTATAGTTGATTGACACGACTGACTATAAACTACCATCCTCAGCAGTCAATTCTACTACTTTACTTGATATTGGTATACATTGATATTCTTTCAAGAATTTGTTTACTGTTGATTATCATGGTTGTCTTCGACATATACATTTCCATAGAAACCAACTCTGGTTACTATGGAGGTTTATGATTGATGGCCACGCCTGACTATAAACTACCAGCCTCAGCAGTCAGTTCTGCTACTTTACTTAATATTGGTATACATTGATATTCTTTCAAGAATTTGTTTACTGTTGATTATCATGGTTGTCATCGATATATACATTTCCATAGAAACCAACTCTGATTACTATGGAAGTTGATAGTTGATGGCCACGCCTGACTATAAACTACCAGCCTCAGCAGGCAGTTCTACTACTTTACTTAATATTGGTATACATTGATATTATTTCAAGCATTTTTTTACTTTTGATTATCACGGTTGTCACTGACTTATATATTTCCGTAGAAACCAACTCTGGTTACTATGGAAGTTGATTCCACGCTGGACATTAAGTTACCAGCCTCAGCAGTCAATTCTACTATTTTGCCTGCCTACTGAGACGAATAATTTCTGTCGGACTGTTAAATATCTACAAATTTTTTTTTATGGACCTTCTTGTGTTACTTCCATGTTACTCTCTAATAAACCGTAATATAATATAGAAAACCCTTCTAATAAAATTCCATTTGTGTACAGCAAATGAATTTCTTTGACGTCCCCCGTGCACGATAATTATAGCGTGTAACTAATTTCATTTGGTCAACGGTTTCGATTCCCATCAGGAATGAAATCTTTCGCATTCGCACAACATTCGATAGCGACAAAGAAAATCATTTCAACCGTAATTGATGTAACTACCGAACCAGTTTTTTTTCGTCTAGCGAACCTACTAGAGATGAAGGGTGAAAACTTCTCCTGGTGGTAATGGAACGTCCCTTCCCCCTCGGCCCCTCGCGGATCCAGTGGTCAAGTGTTGAAGGATACCGTCCGTCAAGTATGACAGTTTGCGGAAAGGGCACAGTGTACCAACAAAGAACTACGATTAATTGACGCATTGTTGACGTGTCGGCTTCTTTGTTGACGTATTTTCTAGCTACGAAGGGTTGCGACTACGCCAACGGATGCTGCGTAGAACTGGCCTAATTTGCAGGACATTAAATCGCAAAATAGTAAATAGTACGGACCAGTTCTATTTCCTTTGGAACGTGAGTTATGCCGAATGGAGAGGAGGAGTTTTGAATTTTAAACGCGTAACGTTTCGGGCGGTCTGAGCACATTGTACAATTAACGATGATAACTGCGTAGTTTTTTTGTCTTCGTCATCGTCGGTTCCCACAAAATATTCATGACCTTTCTCTTCGGTTAACCCCGTTGATTTATTATTATGCAGATTCCGTCATTCGATGAGATTCGTGTATTTTATGATCGTAAAGGGAAGCAGCCTTATGACGTTAAAAAAAATTTGAAATAATTTGAATACAGGCAGAAACATGAATATACAGTTTATTCTAAAAAAATATTTTTTCACGTTATAACTATCAACGTGTTATTCCATAAGAAATATGCCCCCATTTATCCTGTATAATCGCCTTGAGCCGTTTTGGCATAGTCAATTGATTTTTGACAATTTTCCCTAATTTTCTCATCTCGAAACTACACCTGAATGACAGCTTCTATCCTGTTTTCCTTTGTTGTGTTAAACAATTCATGCAATCTAGCTTAGCGTATAGACCACCAGTTCTCAGTAGGATTTAGGTCTGGTGAATTTCCAGGCCAACCTAGGGAGTTGTCCTTGAATTATTTCAATATTTTTTTGGAAATATGACATGGCTCTGAATCTTCTTGAAAAATTGGTTCGCGGATTGCATGGTCGAACATTTCTCCAACATTGATATATGTTTTTTATTGTTCATCATGCTTATGGGTATGTTTTTCTGTTTCTGTATATAAAAACAGCCACAAAACGTCATTTTCACTATATGTTTCACAGCTTGTACCAAGTGAGCTGCATTGAGCTTTTCGTCTGAGCTTTTCCGTGCACACTTTGATCGGTGCCTCTGTACCGAAAAGTGTGTCCCATCAGAAGACAAGACATTACTCCAGTTCTCTTCAGTCGAATGAGCATATTTTTTTTGGCTCAGGTCAGCCTTTTTTCATCGTTAACTTTTTCGAGTTCTTATTCCTCTCTCCTTCCTTCCCCTAAAAGGTTTCTTCGAGTTGTAGAGTTATGAATCCTCACAGCTGACTTCACCAAATCTTATTGAAGATTACAAATTGTCTTTCTAGGATTCAGTGTGCTATATATCAATAGAAAGGCTTAATTCTTATTTTCTCTAAACTAGAACACCAAATTGTGCTGAATTAGTCTAAGTCATTGGGTTCTCTACAATGCAACCTTTTAAATGATAGAATATTATGGCAGTTACATCTATATCTCGAACCCAATGTGCTCAGGATGCTAAAAAATTAACAAAAAGAAGTACTATGTCGCAATGAGTAACAAAAATTGAATTGAACCTACATTCTGACTAAAGTCCGATAAAACTGCTCTGCCAGTGCTTGAAAAATCGGCATATCTGAAACTTGCAATACAATAATTATGAAATAAAATAAACCAATATCAAGGATGGAAGTATCTCTTTGTAAGCAATTATTGAGTTAGAATGATAAACATAACCAAACAACCAGAGACAGCATGAACTATGGAAAAAGAAAAAATATTAGTTTTTTTTATTTTATAATTGTATTACAAGTTTCATTTATTCCGGTTTTTCCAGCACTGACAGAGCAGTTTTATGTGACTTTTGTCAGATTTTTGGTCCAATACAACTCTTGTTACTCATTATTGTGACATAGTACTTATTATGAACTTTTTAGTATCCTGACTGACGATAAATTTGAAAGAATTTCGCAGGACTGCGAATAGACAACTTCGGGTTTTTCTTATTAATCACATTGTACACTTTTCGTGTTGTATGGTAGTCGGTTACACAGCACTCTATTCAACCGACCAGGAAGCGTCCGAATTAAATCGCGTTGATAATGTCAAACGTCCCCCCCCGTCCCCACTACTCCCTCGACACACCAGTCGTGATAGTGGAACGCCTAACGGATGCTGTAGTAAATAAAATGTTTATCGAACGTGAATGTGTGTGTGTGTGTGTATGTTTGTTATTCCAAGGTTAGGTTTTTATCAACAATCACGAGCCGCCTATTAGACTTGGCGAAATAGAAGCCTTCATATTCCGCGACTGTCAGCGTCAGCCTATGACAATTCGTTCGAAGCAGACTCGACGAAAGTATGCTGCTCTAGTTTTGATTCATTGTATATAGGCGGAAGTATCTCGTAGATATGATCTGGATGATTCACCGTTAGAACGATCTGGAAATGTTCGTAGCAAGACGGTTATTTTTTTTTCCTCGCGTGTTTTTCTAGTGTTTCCGGTGACGGCGTGATATTTCACTACCAAGAACTGTTGTTATCTCTAGGATGCCACCTCATTCTCCAAACGGGGTGTGTTGAATCTATCTCGTTATATTCAGAGTGTTTCGTTAATAATAATTGGAAGTACTTTAACTGGAAAGTCTTGTGCTAAAAGTATAAAGATTTAACATCAATTCATGAAAAATATACAAGTTGATCATAGTCAGTGTTGGAAGTTTGGGTTATGGGATCGTGAAATAAAACACAATATCACACTTCTGAATTAAAATAATCTGTCTTTATTATTTCGTTCTGGAAATCTATTTCGAGAGCTACGTCTTTACAGTTAAGAGATGTGTTAAAGACTTTATTTAAGGCAACTTAGGTATTTTTCATATATCGATTATTATACGTGCGCATTAAGCACTTGTTGACTAATATATACAATGTCTGGAGGGCATAACAAGAATTCACATAAATCGTCTAAGATAAACATTCTAATATTTCAACGTAATACAGTACAGTCAACATTCGAAATCTTTCCTTCAACTCAATATTAATTTTAGATATTCCAACAGTCAGTTTCATGTATGACATAAATTGAACAAGGAAAATTCTTCAATAATTCAAAATTGATCGAAAAATTTTCCAAGGGTGTTGGTTATATCTATTCCTTAATAATCTGCATCCACAATGCAACAGTGAATTATACAAAATGTCAAAGTCACCTCCACTCAAGATCTGAAAACACCTGTTTCGATCTTATTAGATCTCTTCAGTACACCTTATTTGAGTCGCAGTGAATTAACAAATTTCCAGTTGTTACACAATACTACTATACCTAGTTGTTATGGATAACAACCCTTAGCGCCTCCGACAAATTAGCTGCACTGAACAATGAGATCGAAAAAGCTGTATGCAGATTTTGGGTCGGGGTGGCCTAACGTTTTCTATAATAGACTGTTGCAATATGATTAAAGATTTCGCGTCGCGAAATACATATAACCGGCTTCCTTGGAAAATTATTTGATAATTTTTAAATATTGAAGAATTTTTTTGTTAAATTTATGTAATATATGGAAAAAGCTTTTCGATATTCAACTATTAGTTAAATTGTTTGTCAATTGTGTTGATAAAACTGATAAAATTAATTAGTTAAACGTACGTTATAAATACAATCCTGTAACAAAACACACTGACATAGTCAGTACATATTAAAATCAAAATAATTGTACACTATTATAATAAATTTATACTAAAATAATAATTCTACCAGTGGCGTAGAATTTAGGAAGACTGAACCTCTCCCTTGCGTTGTTGTGAGTTTCTGGAAGTAGCCAGACAATTTTCAGTTCTGTGTATGGTACTTACACTTTCTTGTAAGTATGATAGGGATTCGACAACTGGCTTTAAAGTGCTGGACAAAAATCAATTTTGAATTTTTAACTAGAAAGAATATTTTCTCTTTGTGATTGGTGTCGAATCTTCATATTTTGATACAAAGATATCCAGTTAAAATTATTCCATATTATACATTTCGTGTATGGTACAAGTTCAAGTTAGTATAATCTAGCAGTCTCACAAATATTTTGTTACTGAGGAGATATTTACAGTGGCTACCTACAAAATTACCATATATTGCCATTAGTACCAAAAATGTTGGAAACTTGGCAGGCTTGGATGACACTATGAAGTGTTTGCGGAAAACAGAAAAACATTAAACGGCTACCTACAAAATTACCATATATTGCCATTAGTACCAAAAATGTTGGAAACTTGGCAGACTTGAATGACACTATGAATGGTTTGCGGAAAACAGAAAAACACTAAACTAAAACTATTTTCTTATTGAAATAGATTTCGAGTCTATTCAACTCGTACAAGTAATAGATTTTCATCTGCTGTTGCTCTCCACATTCTGACAAATATACAGTTTCATACATATTAATATATATATAGAGTGTCCCAGATGAATAATTCCACCTCAATATTTCGTTTCGAATTAAAAAACATATAGCTATCTACTTTGAAATTTCAACGGCACTATAGAGCATATGCATATAAAAGCTTTTTTTACAATTCGTATGAAAAAATTGAAATCTACGTTTAGTTTTCAGGAAAAAAAAATAAATTTTTCAATGGACGTGGGGCTCTGGAATAGCCAGTTCGGTCTGCTGATTCAAGACCGAGCGACTTTTTCACAAGAGAATTTTGAGTTTGAAATACATCTATTGTTTTAATTTTTTGAAACTTCATATCAAACGAAATATTCTGGTTCAATCTGGAACAGCCTGTTTTCCTAATTCTCAAACTGTTATTCCTTGGATTTCATACAATCCTTTAATTTTTGTTATTTATATGAATCATTTACCCCACTCCAATATAAATACTCTTAAATAAATAAAAAATCACTTGGCAATCTAACCTTCGATAATAATAATTGTCATTTCAAGATTTGAGCGTTACATATGAGTTATTTATATATGTTTATTGCTTATTATTCCATCCCATGATATATTGCTTAAACGGTCCAAATATGAATCGCCACATCTGCTTTAAAATGTAACTCTGAACTTTGTGATGGATAGCAGCTGACCCTCGGAAAGAGTCATTCAACAATTAACAGATTGCAGCCTATTTCGCGGGTGCTTCGTTTCAATTGGCTGCCGTTTATTAGCGAACATAAATTAAAATTTGTATTCATTATAGGTCTTGTTTTTATGTCAGGTGACCTAGATAAGGACTAGTTGTACACGAAATTCTACATCTCCGGGAGGATTGAGGAGTAATAAATAATAATAATAATATATATCTATATCTATATATATATATATATATATATATATATATATATATATATATATATATATATATATATATATATATATATATAAATTCTCACGAATTGAATTGAAAATTTTGAATTTATTTCGGTAGCTCCATAAGTGAATTATTAGTAGTGCTGCAGCTACTCATTGATGATTTATTGCTTAAAAAATTGTGAAAATATTTCTCAAAATTGTTACAGCCCTTTAACAATTTTTTATGATGTATAAAGAAAATCTTTATGGAACTGCCAATGGGCTTGAATCTATGTCATTATCTAACATAGGTATACAAATTCTTGAATCACAATGTATGACATATACAACACCCAAGAGCATTATGAGACTCGAAACCAAGGTACTCGGTATATAAACGGAGCTACGGACCCCTTTCTTATAGACTTTCTTGGAACATATGAATAATTAATTGACTGCTTTAGAACCAAAAAAAAAAATAATGGATGTAAAACGTCGAACTCATTTTACAACAGAATCGCTAGAAAATTTTATGAAATGGCGCACCAAGCAGAAAATACATTCGGTTTCTGAAAATATAGTGTTAACATACTTGGCAGAATTGACGAACAATTTCAAGTCGCAATTCTATAGCGTTAAAAAGCATCGAACTCAATATATAATCCTCGG